>WEDG01003861.1:105000-185633 GCA_017591395.1 Schistocephalus solidus
TTAACGGTCGGTGAGCATTCGTCAACGAATGCAATTCATTTTTATTAAAGAAGGCGAGACTCTATTGCTAGCATGTGCATATATTATTATCATTGGAATCTCTTCCTTATGCTAACTTGTCAGTGCCAATATTCTGCGATGCTTCCGAGAAAAGAATAGCAACACAAATTTTATGATACTGTGAATCGTACTCTTTGAAAATGTGGACGCTAAGTGTCGCTTGACAGAGCGTTTGCTACTGCCTTCGGCAGATTTCTCACCAGAAATGCTCTTTTCGCCTGAGGTATAAACTCCTCCTCCTCCTCCTCCTTCTCCTGCTCCTTTGTTCTTTCAGTAATTTGCACCAACTGCGATTTGACTTTTCACTACTGTTTTTTACTGTAAAAACACATGGCATGTAGCGCCTAAATCTCGTCTCGCCCATAATGTGTTTGTTCTATTCCAGGCACTTTTAAAAGCCAAAAGACCAATTTTCTTCGAGTTTCGGATTATTTAATTTCCGAGTGCTACGCGCTGACTTCTGACCAATCCTATTGGATGGAAAATGATTATCACTCCAGCCTAAACCCCAACATAAAATTCAAATTGCATCACATTCCCACTTTAGATGGTGGCCTAAGGATTATGGGAAAGTTTTTTTAGGTACCTCCTTATAACCTGACCATACATTTACTCAATTTATGATTAAAACCCATCTTGCATGAACTTTTTTTACGCACATGCAAGAAACCGTATCAGCCTGCACATCATTTTAGAAATTTTGCTTAGGATGGTGGATAGCTTTATAATGCTGGGCGAGACGGGATGAGCTTGGCGGCAGTGCATTTTGCGGGAGCCCGGACGAGAGCTCAAGAAGGAATCAGCTCTAAGGCAGACGCCGAACACAGATGCTGACTGGGGCGGCTTGAAGTCAGCAGTCTATAATGGGGTGCTAATACGCTACGTTGATTTTCTTGAAGTCCCATCAGTGAGGAACCTTAGCCCGCACGTGCCTCAGACATTAGATAAGATCTTAGGGCTGGAGAAGTACACAAACTTTCCCGTATTAGCAATAATACATCTACATTATCTATTTTATATTCGGGAATAGCAAGCCGTTTTTTGGTATAATCGGGGATGATAACGACCAAGGTAAGGGAACTATAGGACCACACTTTTAAATCGTACTCAGTCAGTAATAGCAGCTACAGTCACTGGCGTAGTACAAGTGTACGAGGTAGACATTGTCATTTGAGCTTCCAACTCTGATCAAGTCAACTGCCATCAGAGTGACGCCCACCGATGCAGTCCAAAGTGAACATTCTTATTTTCACCTGAAATTGTCAGTTACGTCTTTTTTGCCCGTAGACTTCTTAAGCAATATGACAGTTGTTTTTTTGAAACCAGTTTGGCTGCATTGAAAATTAAAAACACGATTGAGTTCAAGATGACCAAATAAGAGTTGTAGACTTGAATTGTGCTCAAAGGCAGGTCAGTAGCATATGGACACAGAACAAGAGACCTTCCAGCAGCTGTATTTATGGCCTAGGGGAGAATCAGTCAGAAGAAGAATGACGTACTGCTGTTGGTACTGAAACCATATGGATAAGGATGTCTTCCTAGAAGTAAAATTGGTAAGAGTCATCATTGATCCGGTGGGACTGGGCTTACTTTCATTGGAAGGGTATAATTTTTCCAAATTTTAAATCTCAGGGTCTACTGTGCATTGGAGGATTGAGCAAAGGAAATGAAACTGGGAAAAGAAGCTGGATTACTTACTTCGATTGTTGTCACACGCAATGTTTGCCCCTTTAGCTCCTTTTGAATTTGCGCTTGAGTCGTGGCAAACCTTTTTGTCACAACGATATCGTCTTTTTCATTGTAGTATCCATACTAAAATGAAATCCAGGACCATTTTTAAGAGATAAAAAAGTCGTTAAATGGAAAAAAACGCTATTTTCAGATAAAAGTTCTAATTTATGAAGTCTTGGGCAATTATCTCTCTATTGACTGCCTAAAAGTAGTGAAAATGATCATCTGACGGTGGCGGTTTTATTACAACCACAGATGTTGGCCGAAAATTTTGATCTAGTAAAAGTGTGTCCTCTCATGCTTTTCTTCAGCTTCCGATTTAAAGAAAATAACTGGTTCTAGCAAATTGAGAGTACATTGCGTCCATTTTCGTAACTCTGGATTACAGCTGCTAGACTAGTCTCCACTGACAGTAACGCGCATTTGCTCAAAGGATTACAGAGTTTTATAACCATTCCAATCACCTCCTGAAATCCATCCTTGCTGATTTCCCAGACTGTTATATTCATATTCTTCCGGCGTCCAAGCTCGTTGAATTCTATTCGGCCAGTGAAGCCAGAAGGAACTTCAGCGTTCTCCTAGACAGATTGCAAAAGAAGAATAAACACCGATAAACCTTGGTTTTTCATGACAGCATTCATTGCAGCATAGAATAAGAAATGAACGCTGGAACAAGAGCTTCAGTGTCCTGAAATTTCGGATTCTTTCTCAAATCCATCATCAGACACAGTCAGAAATAAAACGTTTTGTTTGATTTTCACAGAAAAAGTGTAGCTCAACACTTTTCGCAATGGATTTTGGCGTAACCTTTAACGAACGAAAATAACCAACGAGGAGTTGCTTTGTTATCTAGTCATTGGTATGAAAGATTTTACGCAATTAGAAGAAACGTTTGTGAAACATAACAAATGGACATTAGCATTTTTCTCGGCTTATATCACCGGGAAACCTAGATGTTTGCGAAACATAGAAAGTGGTTCACCAGGCTAAATACAATACAACCGAAAAAAGAATAAATCAAATTAGTTATTTAGTTGCGAAATTATTTTGGACAGTTTTCCCATGCACTCACCGATTTCATAGTTTGCACAAGTTTAGGTCCTAGAACCCAAGCCGTGTCCCCATCGCAGTTCACGCCCACTGGAGGCTCAAGGGGTCGGGACGTGGTGGAAATTATCCTGGCAATTCCGACTGCCAGCAAATGAAGTGCGTCCAAAATGAGTAGATAGTTTGTCTAAAAGCGATGAAAAGAAAGGACTTGGAGGCGTCTGCAGGAGGTAAGCTTTAGTCGATTCCTTCGTTTTTCCGATTAAAAAACACTGTCCACACCTAGAAGACTTAATCTTAAATACTTATTTTCCACTATAAGTTTTGAAACAATGCAAAGGATTTGTTGTAGATTTCAGTGAAGATATGCAAAACCATTCACTAGTACTACAACAGCGAAAACGTGCATCGATTATGAAAGGTGAGAGTTTCATCTACGATATTTTCATCGGATGCTCGTAAATTAAAAAAGCATTAGGGAAGTTTTGACTTTATGCCATATAATGGGCTAAAATGCTCCAAAATTACGTAATTTAGTTGAAAATTTAAAACACCAGCAAAAATGATGCTCTCATTAGCATCTGTTATACATGAAACGATAGTTTAACTTCTGTGCTTGTAGATAACCCTACATTTAACAGATAAACTAAGACATAACATGTTATTTTTTCCTTGTTTTACTAACAAAATGGTTATTAATTATTGTAAGAAGTAACTGAAAGTATCTTGATAAAATATGTTGTACTATTAATGTGATTTCGTATTTTTTAAGTTTATGCCCGTAAAATCAAAAAGAAAAATCTCTCCATACAAAAGGGTATATGCGTTTTAGCCTGCATATAAAATAGCCTCTAATTTTATGCTTAAATAATTGACACGTCAACTCAAATAATAACCACATTTTTTGAATTCTGACATAATATTCCTTGTTTTATCGGTTTCACCGGGTAGACACAATATTTTAGTCTGAATTCAAGATCCAAAATGTTTTATACAAGTAAAGATAATGTAGATTTAACCAATCCTTCCACTTTGAACGTAAATTTAGTGTATTCAGCTGAAGCGTTTGATCGGTACAAATATGAGTTTTTTAAGCAAATTAAAAACATTGTAACTAAGAAGACGTATTTTCTTTTATCAGACAGTAGTTGGGAGCTACGAGTAATTATGGAAGTTCTTTGAGCAATATTTTAAAATCGAATTTCTGGCTTTCAATTTAGTGGATAGGAAATGATTTTTAAGAAGGCACGTATGATTTTTGTTAAAAGCTACAATTATTTATTTGAAAATTAACATAAATGATTATTTAGCCCTGCTGAAGGGGTGTAAATTTCTTAAGTGGAAAAATTTTAAATGGACTACCTGACATGCAGATAGCGGACCTGCCCTCAGTACGGAAAAGCCATGCAAAACGTCTAGATATAAGTGTAAGCAATGATCTGGTGGCATTATAAAGCCCATCCGTGTTAGCAAACATCAGTTCTAGAATTCTTGGAGTAAATTTGAAGCAACGTGTAGTTGATAAAAAAGGGCTACAGGGAATTTACTTATGTTGATGCATTAATACAGGCGTGATTGCACAACAACAGAGATTTTGCGTAACTTATGACATGCTTTTAGCTAATAAAGTGACCACTACACGTGGCTCAATAATTCAATAGCAGACATGATGGAAAATGTTAAACATTTGGTTTGCACTAGAAGGACATTTTAACGTTTGTTTACCCATAAGTTCAAATTCAAAAACGAGACGAAGTAAATAGAGAGAGAGAGAGATTGTGAGAACAAAGAACGAATTTAAACAATTTGAGCTACAATATAATGGTAAGCTTTCACGGTACACGGTCTATGCGAATCATTTTCTTGAAACGAACTTTCAAAATAATTTTAAACATGAACTTAAAATAAAGACTTCCTTTAGTCATCCATATGATAAATCCACCATACACACTCCTTCTATCCTTACTCACTGACTGCGTGTTCAAAGACATTCAAATTTAAAGTAATGGACAGTTACTTGGATTCCTATATTTTACTAACGCTGTAATTCTTGCTGAGGTAAGACACGGTATCATGAACCGGCGGCCGTGCGCTACTTTCCAAGGGGGTTGAAGTTAAAGTTAATTTTAAAACGTGTTATAGGTACGGGTATTTTTAGGGTGGTTAAAATAGCCTTGATTCTTCCATCAAAAAGTTAGAAATTCTGCAACTGCTCAGAAGGTACCACGTGAAGAGTAAAAGGTAATGTAAATACTTACTATTCTGTCCTGGGAGCTTGTTGGCTCTGAATGCGATCTGAGTACTCCCTTCGGAGGCGGACTTGAGAGGAACCTACTCCCTTGCTGCAAATGCTCGTGTAACCAGGTAAGGTTTATAAGGGAGAGGGTTGAGAAGTTAGCTCCTCTGTCAATGGCAAAGGACTTGGGGTTCAAGAACTGCGTATCCTGCAAAAAATGCCATATTCACAAAAATTCAGAAGACAGCCGATCAAAACCGGCATTCACAAGAAAAAGCTGCTATGAAAAATATGAATTCCATAAAGTCAGCTTTACCGTTTGTGACTTCCTTTAAATCGATTGACGCATTCACACATATAGACTTTATGCATTAAATTCAACGTCAGAATTGTCGGTCCTTTGTACTTTGGATTTGTCCGATTCATCGATTTTAGCCGAAAACATGTACCACAGTGGCATATTTACCTTTTAAATAAACCTAGGTTATGCCATCGTTGAAGTAAGAGCGTCCTCTGGTGTTAATTCTGTACTAGTCGTTCTTTTTTAACATGATATTCGTTTTACCAGATGCAACTCAATAGTAAAGATCCATCTGGGGACGGGTTATTCTCATTGTCCACGGAATGTTTTATATTGCGTGCAATAGAGGCAGGAGTACTAGGATAATCACAAAACATTATTTATCCGGAAGGAAGCTCAGTCGAAATAGGGCTAAATGTAGTGTGAAACCTGAAGAAATATAGGAGACTAGTTTTTATAACTGAATATTACGTAGTCAGTTCGTTCGTGCTTCACTTTTGCATAGATTGAATAAAATCCACTTTTCCGCGAAGTTCGAATTTTTCCGAATGAGCCAAAACGAGGGACTGCCCATAAACATTTCTACTGCGCAAACTTGAAATATTTTTCAAAAGTCCTAACAGAATTTAACTGCAAATTATTTGTTTCGCTGAGAGTAATTACAAAATTCACAAAAAAGCCACTTAACTAGGGTGATTCAACAGACACGTAGCCTTCATCCGTAAAAATTGTAGATTATTCATAAGAAAAATAAAACGTTCACTTACCCAATCCGTAAATATGTAGCTGTAGTACTGGCTTGTCATATTGTACTCAGCTATCTGAAAGATGATTACCAATGCAAGGTTAATTTGCGGGAATCTTTGTATCAAAAATAAAAGTGCCTTTTTCGCTGTCAAATAAACTTGCCAGATCTAGGAATTCGGGTATCTCTGACTGTGGAATGTCCACCACAAAACGAAACTGTGACATTGTTGTCCGGAAATACTTGATGACGTATTTATGGAAAAGATCATTGTGGTCCCATTTACGCATGATGATATCGCCTTTGAAGCGCGACAGCAAATTTTCGAATTTCTGCAAACCTAGATTATGCAAAGAAGTTTGAATTACACGGTATTTTCTAAAAATCAAAGTTTCTTCACGATCCCACTAATACGTTTTTTTTGGGAAAGGAACAATCAGCTTCCTATTAGCTAAATTTAGGTAGGTTTTGGCGTTTGCGATAGAACATTACTATGTCTACTTTCTCCTGGTTTGACAAACACTTGTCCAATGCATAAATTGGGTGATTAAACTTATAAAAAACCATGACTGGCATTCAAATGCTTATTATAGTAAACTTCAAATATTTTGAACTGTATTCACTAGCAAAGCCTGGTACGCAGTAATTATAATTTTCTGCAGGGTGTTTTGGTGTCATTTCATTAACCAAGAACAAAGCAGTTTTAAATGAGAGGCGATACATAATCACGTCTTGTGATTAAATATCAATGTACGGTTGAGTATGACGGAAAAATATAGGCAGGATAATTTCCCACGTTTAAATCATTTTGGAATAGGTCCGCATGTTGTCCTTTATTCTCCTGTGGGCGAGCATTCAGTTTGTATATTTTATGTTCTGGCTGCGCAAAACAGATGAGTTACGTGTGAAATTGGGTATCATTTAAAAAAAACATTTGTGAGTCTTTAAGACGTACAATTTTTACAAATAAATGTAAAGGTATTTTTGGTTGAGTTTTGTGGCTTAAACAAAAGGATGGTATCTATGCCCAATCTTCTGTTATCCCGCACCCAAACTTCTAGTCTTCCTAAGGTATTTGAGAAATTTAAAAGAAACCTGTCCATAAGTCTCTAGCAAGATGTTTGTTTGATCTTTGATCGGTCGGGTTTGACCGAGGTTCTCTTCAGACAAAACTTTAATTGCCTGGAGTCGTCTGGTATCGCGAATTACCCGAAAAGTCTAAAATAAGGTCATAGATTGAAAATAGTGGATAAGTGGAATAGCGAACAACATCACCTTCGTCCTCGGTATATATGAGGCCCAGTTGCTTCCATTCTTCAGCTTCTTCGACAAAGCGCCTAAGAGTTTGACCTACCGCGCTCCCCGAGGGATGAAGGTCAACGGAGACGTTGTTTAAATAAGGTTCATCTCCCCACCGAGTCACCATGTAAGGGATGCCGTGTTTTTGACTAACCCGTAATACCTGTAGTGATGCAGCATTGCTGTTTGGCCCAATTATCGCCACCACGGGTTCCTTCAGCAATTCACATGCTTTACATAAAAATTAAGGAACATAGACGTAGTGATATGAATGAAAGAGCAATGATTCAAGTGAATTCTCAATTATTTCCAGATAATATGTCATCAGTATAGCCAGTTTTGATTGATTTTGAGTAGGCACTTTGAAAGTTAGCCCACATTTTCCAGTTGTGTAAACACCTTATTAAACATTTATGTCCCCCTTTGGGGGCTTAATTACATTCAAACTTAATTTCATAAAATTGTAAGGCCAATCCTCTGAAAAGAACTTCAAAATATTACTTTTAGATTAAACCTTTTTTTCTCAGAAACGGTCTCGGTCCGTGCGAGATAAGTAAAAATGTTGAGGCAGAGTTTTCACCCAGGTAAGCGAAGGGCACTGCATCATGATAATACTGTGAAAACCTCGGAGAAATCACTGACCGCTGTCCATATTTCTGAGGCGCAAGTTCATTGAGACGAGAAAGAAGCAAAGTTTACTTAAAAAAAGTAATCAAAGTGCGCACTTTGCGGAGAGATTGTTCGGCCGTTTATTGCGAAAAACGTTAATTGCTGAAATTTGGATCGACGTTTAGACGATTTACTGACCTTTTAAAACGTGGATTAGTTGAATGGTTTTTTTCTTTTGCTGCCTGCTGCATCTCATTTAGATGGAGCGTCGTTGAGTTTATGTGCGCTTGCTTGATTGGACTGCTTACTTGAGTCTCCATCGAGTATGCCCACCCTTTGGCTGTTTGGGACCGATTCAATGTAGTTTGCTGCTGTCCAATACTTTTTGTCTCTATGTAGATAGGGATTTAGGAATTTGAACGCTGCGAGAAATGCAAGGAGCTTTTTTGATTGATCTGCTACCCGAAAGCACGTTATATTTTCACGTGTCCAGCCCTGTCCACGCTGGTAGTACTGTGAAAGGCAAAATGGTGATCAAGTACTCATATGCAAGTCAGGTAGTTGCAGTCTCTGGCGTCTCCACTTTTCACCAAATCCCTTTAATCTAGTTGCAGTTTGTGTAAACTTTGCAAACATACACCGCAAACAATTTTTTCCTGGAGGAAAAAGGCAGTTAGCTGTACGATGTGGACTGTGGGTAGCCTAGCCAGACGCGATGAAATAGCCAAAACTGTGGCTCAGTGAGACGTACTCCTTTGAACAGGGAGACTGGATGAGGTGACGTAAGGATATACGTTTTCCTGGAAAGGACGTACAGTGACAAACAAATAAGCAAACAAATGTTTTCTGAGTTCATTGAACAAAGCCCATCAGTATCACTCAGTTTTCATGCATGCACGGGAGATTTGTTGAAAGGTTATCTGATCTCACTTTAAAAATACAAATTTATCAAAATCCATCTGCAAGATATGATAAAGAAACTCTTAGGATAAAACGTATTAGGAAACGTTATCTACTGCAGCATTTGCATATTCCTTGCAGGTCCTAGTTCTTTTGAGCCATTTCTTTGAGCATTAGCTATTTAGTTAAATAAGGCATATATTGGGTGCATTTCATGCTAGGGACGGACTGCGGAAACCGAAACAAAAATGATCATTGAAACTGCAAGGACATTCTGAGACGCACTGGACTTCAAATTCCAAAAATAGGTCCGTAAATTTGCGAAATAAAATGTCTGCTTAGAAACAGAGACTGATGTTTTTACGGTGGTGTTTCGTATTTATTTCTGAAGTCCTTGTTCGGTCTTTCAATATAGGAAACTGAAAAAATCTATTCGTTCCTTTTGACAGCCAAAAATCCACCAAATAGCTGTTGCTCTGGCTAAGTGGATCTCTACTACCTTGACTCGCAAGCACCTGCATCCCATCAGTTAGATTTTTCAAACATTAACCATTATTCTGAACACATTACCCGCGCATTTTACAAAATCCTGTACCCTTATATTATAGTATATGCATTGTAAATTACATGCATTGATTCAGCCTAACTGTTCACGTTCCTGACACTTAATTTGTTTTCTCCAGACACTCAGTATTTCTGAGTGATTTATCAGCAAGTGCATTCTTTCTTTAAAAGATCATTATATTTAAAGCCTGTGTTTTGACAAGAGCCTATGCCTGAGGGAAAATGCGTATTCTGAAAAAAAGGCTTTGAAAACCCACCTGCTTTAGTGGCTGCAAAAGCATTTCCCACTTCAATGCGCTTAAGAAGAGGCACTAGTCTGACTTGGTGGGGTTGACCGGCCAGCAAATCGGCTAATGTCTGATTCGCTGCCTCGGTTGCCTTTGGAATGCTAGTGCCCAACTTTGGGATTCACCTTCGATAATAAATCCTGGAAGGAGCGAGAAAGAGAGAGAACGTGAGGAAGTGGTAACATCAGTTTATTTTTTAACAAATGGGCAATTAATCAACTTTAATGTTTAAGGTGGTGGGAAGGAAACGGAAATGGATACTCCTTTGTATGAGAAGTCGCCTTCCACTAAATTCAGGGTGTCTAAAGTAAGATTTCATTTAAAGATTAAGTTTAGGTCACGTCAATTTAGCTCAAGATGACCTGTCGTATAAAGGTTACCTATAACTGTGTTCAGCTACTTAATGTTTTTGTTGGTCATTTATCCTGTCGAATTGTCAAAACGTACTGTGAACATTTGAATAAATGGTACCTAGTTCATTAACCGTCTGACTTCTAAAGGAAAGGGCGTAATTTGCCATCTAAGAACGTCAAAAATGAAGGGTTTAACGTGAAACTGAAGGCATTTTCACAGATTTTGCACCAGTAGGTATCCGTCTTAATGCATAATTGAGTGTTTGGTGATCATTAAAATCAGTCATGTTACCGATAACCACCAGAAAATAATACATAAGAATTAATTGGCCATTTTAAATTATGGGACAACCATAACTCAGCCGAAAGGTATGAGTTTTGAAGTCAGGCAGTTAGTCACCGGGCTTCTTCAATCGCATGTTTCCTCAAATTAGCTAAGGATTGGCAGTAGGCTCGACAACGTGAAAGTGCTGGTATATAATTCCTTGTCGTTCTTGGCAATTGCTTCTTATATTGCAGCTCCATGTTTGAGCTCATGCAGTCACTTGCATAGCACTCGATAATCAATGTTTTTTAGAGGTGTGCTCAAGACTCAACTGATTATGCAGTAGGTCCATATAATCAATGAATACGTGACCAAGTTTCAAATCTCAAGTATCCCATGGTGGCCTGCAGTTTGTGCGAGACTATTTGATGACAATAAGTCACTCCGGTGTTTCTTGTTTTATTGTTCACTTTTGTTTATGTGGCCGCCGGCGAAGGTTGTTGGCTGAATCTCCAAAGTCTTAACGGAAGTGTACGCATTCTGTCCTGCGATTGGGGTAGCTGGCTGAATGCAAAGTTTGAGTTACTTTTAAAATAACGCTAACGTTTATTTTTTTAGTAATTTGTTTGGTTGAGTTATCGCTAAATGCGTTAATTGCATTTAAAGAACAATATTTTGTCGCTTGTAATAGTTATGGGTCCAAATTGGACCCATTGTCTTGTGCAAGGCACTGTTTCTTCCTTGGCCAAAAACCACTTCATGTGGTGTCCATACGCTATCCCCGTCTCCTGATGACAGTCGTTAACCCCGCGTACCGGACAGTGATATTCATTCACTGCACTCTACCCCGAACATTGCTCACGCCCTACCCAACCTAACCCTTCCCCCCAGCCCCAGTGACCTCACCCCGCCGACTTCACGTACTCTGTTCTGCACTCTACCCCCGAACATTTCTCACATCCTACCCTACCTACCCTTTCCGTGTGACCTCAACCCGCGGACCTCGCAAAGCTGCTGGCGTAGGAAAAATGGTAATTAACCATTATATATAAATATAAATATATATATATATATATGACAAAGACGTTATACCGTTCTTCCGACATAGATACTAGCTAAAAGCCCAGACACGTGTTTTCGCCGATGTTTCTGCTGCTGTGTGACACAGCAACGAGGGGTTCGGCTCCTCAGTGGGTCCCCCAGCGTTCTCTATGCGGTTTCTGGTATATGGACTCCAGAGAATAATCGGGTAAATAATTTCTGAAATTATTATTATACTATATATATATATACTATATATACTATTGGGAAACCGAGTCTAGAAGATTGTCTGCTAAACGAATTTTCTTTTTTTTCGTTGTCGTCCAAAATACAATGATAAAAACTGCATAGATGACAAGTACTATATCCTAACGTGAGTAACTTAAACGATTGGCTTGTTATTTAGCCCATCATGTAAGTTACGTTTCCCCAATCGTAGGCTGTCATCGCTTTGTTCACCGATGACTTAAATGCTTGAGTATTTATGAATGCCCGTCAGAAGTGAGTGCGAGTCTTAACGTTGCGCAATGGTTCACATAACTTAGCCACACGGAATGTGCTGAGATCATATTCTATGGTCCACGTCTGACAACAAAGTTTTGAATTATAGCTTAACTTAACTATCTCCCTTCAACTAAGCGGGTAGACTTCTATCAAAAAAATATGCAAGGCTTCGCTTATTTTAGTCACAGTGCAGCCCGTTCGACTACTGCTTACTGACCACTGCTTACTGCACTCCGCATACGCCCTGTGCTTTATTTTCAAGATACTGATAATAAGTAAATGTTTGTTACAAAATCCAATTTCCGAAGCTGCAGCAAAGTAACTTTGCGACTGAAAACCTCGGCCAAATGGGGATATAATCTCAAAATTAATAAAGGTGGAAAACAGAACGTAGAAAATGTCTATCCAAGTTTGTCACAGTTATTCAAAATACAATATTTCGTTAACTTTGAAGACACATAATACAGCGACAGCCCAATAAAGCAGTTAACCTTTTACCCAACCGTCTTGTTAACCCTCACTGAACAAGTATGAAAAATTATGCTTATGGGATCGCTGATTTCCCGAATTTTTGCAAGAGAGATGCGTCGATAGTTAGGGTAGGAGCTTAAGAGTTGTGCCTTTGAACAGTACCCATGAAAATGTTTAGGCTAATATGTGAACGATGCATGCATCTCAAGCAAACTTCACTTGCTATGCTATACTTCACTTTGATATTCTGGTCGAAGAAGGCTACCACTTACCGCCTCTTATTGAAATCCTAGATATAAGACCAATTAACCGTAGCCGGCAAGCCCCTGTGTCACAAACACTACTAAAAACGTGCACAGGCAACCGGGTGACACACAATAAAAGCTGTTGAGGAAAGTTTTTCTACACTAGTTAAAACGTACTAATGGCGGTCAGTGGCTCAAATGTGGAGGTTACCGGCACAAACTGAACCGAATTCTCACGCGAATTCCCCTAGGATTATCAGTCCATTTTCAACTTTGATGATAGTTATTTTCACTCGGATGCATTGAAATAGCGCAGTTAACCTTTCATCCGCAGCCTATAATCACTGAGGCATGACTACACATTGATCAGCTTTCCACCTTACATTCCTCCTCATAATTTCAATTTTCACCATCAACCCCTGTAACTTCCTTAGCAGACGCTGCAGCAGGCAAACTCCACTCTCCACGTCGGTCTCAGGCTTCTAGATCTCTCAGCTCCCATTAGTGAAATGAGGCTTCAAGTAGCGTAATCTGACAAGGGCTATTAAAAACACTTCACAATTAAGATCTCTGGTTTCCAAGATGCTTCCTTTTAGTAACCGCTTGAGTTTACGAGACTTAAAAAGCAAGCTTGAAGTACTTTTACTAGTATATAGTGTGATTTAACTGCTGGCAAAGCTGTAGAGTTGTGCCACTACAGATGTTCGTTTAACTTGAAGAGCGACCTGTTATGCAACCTAACAGAATGCCCCTTGTGTGCATACAGCGGAATGTGGAGGTTTACATCAGGTTTACATCAGGTAATAGTGGACAACAGGGCTCCTTTATTCTTGGCTTATCTTAGCTGACCTACAAAACAGCAAACTAGTGAACTAAGCAAGAAATTTCTAAAGGTTTTGCCGTTTCAGCTCATAAGTTGAACTCTGTCCGTATAAATCGGTGCAACAATGAGTTATTTTCAACGAATACCAAGCCTCTACATACAATTGTAGATTTTCAACGGCATAAGTGCCACTACGCCAAGTGTTTATCTATTTTTCATTGGTATTTCTTCCAAGTGTTTTGCCTATTTTCCCCACATGCCCATAGTCGTTTGTCCCTGTTTGCAAATCCAGTGTAATTCCTTAAAACCGTTTAAGCTGCCTCACGCTTTTCTGTTATTTTATCGTTTGAATGTGCAGATCGGCTGCTTTGGCAAAACAAACAATTTTCTAGAGGCATGAGTGTTTTGTTGTCAATTACCAGAGCCACATAATCTACAGCTGACATTTTCAATTTTCCGAAAATGTTTCAGTTATGAAAGGCTCAGGGCAAATATCTTTTGTTAGTTTAGTGATAACGTCTGTGTTCTGTCAGTTTCTCCTAGGGAATATCCCCCATAAATATGCAAAAACGCGTACATGAGCAATTTTGAAGTTTTCACTTGAAATACTTAGAAGTGAGAATGGATCTCGAAAATGGAATTTGACTGCTTTCGAGCACTCTGAAAGCTACTGAAACAATTGAGGTAATATGGATGGAATACAAGCATCGTTAGCAAAATGGACAAGCAGGATTTCTTACCAACATTAAGTTTTTGTTCCTCTGAAGCAGACTTTGCAAAAAGCAATGATTCTACGCAGAGAAGATAAAAGTAAGCCCCTGCAGGATGCAGTTTCATTAGTCTGTAATAATATAAGAACCGCTTTTAACATGATTTAAGATAAGTTATTTAAAATTTTAAGAGCCTGGTTTCACAATTCTCTGGCAGTTTAAAGCACAAAAGAATTTGTCTCATCCATAAAAATTACTATTGACGTTAGCTGCTTTAGTAATCTATCCAACTGAAGTCATCAAAGTTGACACAATTATAAATAATGGAACTAGTCTTTGTCGGTTCCATTTCATCATATGCTACACGTCGCTATGTGACCGCCTGCGAGAGCTCTAGTCTGAGCTCCAGGGCACAACAGAACATACATGTTACTTAAGCAGATTGGTGAGCCCCACACTATCATCATATTCCCGATCACAACTGACAAAACAACGAGCCCGTGGCTCAATGGTAGAGCGTTCGACTCAAATACCAAAGGTCGCGGGTTCGAATCCCAGGTGTGCCACACTTGGGATTGGGTATGACTGGCTGATGACGGCTAATAAGCCAGAAATGGCCATTCCGGTCTCCCTTGTCTTTGTCGGTTCCATTTCATCATATGCTACACGTCGGTATGCGACCGCCTGCGAGAGCTCTAGTATGAGATCCAGGACACAACGGAACATACATGTTCCTTAAGCAGATCGGTGAGCCCCACACTATCATCATATTTCCGATCACAACCGACAAAACAACGAGCCCGTGGCTCAATGGTAAAGCGTTCGACTCAAATACCAAATGAAACGGGTTCAAATCCCAGGTGTGCCACACTTGGGATTAGGTATGACTGGCTGATGATAGCTAATTAGCCAGAAATGGCTTTTCCGGTCCCCCATGTCTTTGTCGGTTCCATTTAATATATATATTTAGAAGCAAAGACGTTCTTTGGGAAACAATAGGTAACTTTATTATGTAAACTTTCGACGCTGATACCCCAGGTCATCGTCAGACTTGTGGTAAGTGTGCAAAAACAGTTCAAAAACCGATGTTTGTAAAAGATTCTGCTGAAATGATGGACTCCAAATTCGCAAGGAAATCTAGCTATTTTGAATCAGAAAGATTGTATTTCATTCCTTAAGAAAGTATTCGTTCTTCGGTTATTGTGAGGCTTCTGGATGACAAGTTTACAACATTTGTTGTTTGATTTTGGTTCGTGGAAAATCTATGACGTCCTCGTACAGCGAAAGACTGACGGGACATTTCAAACATCGGTTTACCGCAAGGAAGCTTATGCGGAAATTATCCTGCATTACCAGAGCAACCACCCTATTGCTCACAAGCGGAGTACTGTTAACAGCTTCCTCAATCAAGCTAAAACGCACTGTTCTGATAATGCACTCTACCAAAACGAACTCAGTTATTTATTCAAACTATTTTGCAGAAATGGTTATCCAAGAGAATTTATACGTCGATGCATGAGACGACAGAAGTTAAAAGAAAAGGGAAAATACAAGAAACTAGATTGTTCCGGTCAAGCGCCCAAATCAAAGAACTGGCGAACACTTCCGTACATCAAGAACGTGTCCGAACTCGTTGAAAGGCACCTGCGGAAACATCAAATCCAAGTGGCGCACAAATCAACGACTACAAAACGAAATCAGCTTGTACACCCTAAGGATAGGGTTGGCTTTTTAGATAAAAAAGAAGTCGTTTACAAGATACCATGTAACAGCTGCAATGCGGTGTACTGTGGTCAGACAGGAAAATCAGCCTCAACGCGCATACACGAACATCAATTGGCAGTAAGGAGGTGAGACCACTTGTCTCAAGTTGCCATGCACACGCTAGAAACTAGACACAAATTTGCCTAGGAAAAAACCCGTATTGTTGCCTCATGTCCATCTAAGAAAGGCCGAGAATTTTTAGAGGCCATTTTCTCAGATAACTCATGCATCAACCGACACATCGAGTTGGACCATGTGTACGGCTACCTGAAAGAAAGCGGGAAGAGACAAAAGCCAATCCAAATGGAAATACACCCACAATGACAACAATTGGCAGGAATGACAAAGTGATATCGATTTTTCCGGGACGTGTTAAATTTGAACTGTTTTTGCACACTTACCACAAGTCTGACGACGACCTGGGGTGCCAGCATCGAAAGTTTGCATAATAAAGTTACCTATTGTTTCCAAAAGAACGTCTTTGCTTCTAATTATATTTCTTGGGATGCCTATTTACCAATTGATATATATATATATATATATGGAATGGAACCGACAAAGACAAGGGAAACCAGAATGGCCATTTCTGGCTTATAAGCCGACATCAGCCAGTCATACCCAATACCAAGTGTGGCACACCTGGGATTCGAACCCGCAACCTTTAGTATTTGAGTCGAACGCTCTACTATTGAGCCACGGGCTCGTTGTTTTGTCAGTTGTGATCAAGAATATGATGAAAGTGTGGGGCTCACCGATCTGCTTAAGAAACATGTCTGTTCCGTTGTGCCCTGGAGCTCAGACAAGAGCCCTCGCAGGCGGTCGCATAGCGACGTGTAGCATATGATGGAATGGAACCGACAAAGACAAGGGATACCGGAATGGCCATTTCTGGCTTATTAGCCGTCATCAGCCAGTCATACCCAATACCAAGTGTGGCACACCTGGGATTCGAACCCGCAACCTTTAGTATTTGAGTCGAACGCTCTACCATTGAGCCACGGGCTCGTTGTTTTGTCGGTTGTGATCAAGAATATGATGATAGTGTGGGGCTCACCGATCTGCTTAAGGAACATGTCTGTTCCGTTGTGCCCTGGAGCTCAGACAAGAGCCCTCGCAGGCGGTCGCATAGCGACGTGTAGCATATGATGGAATGGAACCGACAAAGACAAGGGAGACCGGAATGGCCATTTCTGGCTTATTATCCGTCATCAGCCAGTCATACCCAATCCCAAGTGTGGCACACCTGGGATTCGAACCCGCGACCTTTGGTATTTGAGTCGAACGCTCTACCATTGAGCCACGAGCTCGTTGTTTTGTCGGTTGTGATCGGGAATATGATGATAGTGTGGGGCTCACCGATCTGCTTAAGGAACATGTATGTTCTGTTGTGCCCTGGAGCTCAGACTAGAGCCCTCGCAGTCGGTCGCATAGCGACGTGTCTTTTTTCGGTTCCATTCCATCCTATGCTACACGTCGTTATGCGACCGCCTGCGAGGGCTCTTGTCGAAACTCAGGGCACAAAGGCTATACATGTTCATAAATCAGTCTAATACCTATATATATATATATATAGTGTTAAAAAGCTTTCGGTGTGAACTCAAGATAATAGAAAGTAAAACAAGAAATATGTGTCCAACTTTACGATTTTTTTAGTTTATAAAGCGTCTTAACAAGTTGCAACAAAATGAGACAACTGGGAAAACATATGTAGGTTGATATCCTGTCCGATTAGCCATCAAGACTAATAACGAGAGCCAAGTTATAAAGTTTGACCTTTTCACAGTTTAAAAGTGCTTTTTAAGAAAGACTATTGAGCCTTAAATGATAATTTTCAGATCTAGGTAATTTAGCATGCAGACGATTGTGTTTGACGACTTTTCAGCATATCAATGCGTTTATATTGAAAAGACATTTTTCAACCCTCCCCCAAAAAGACCTGCAATATGTGAATTTCAAGAGTAGAGTGCTCCATCCTCTAGTCTATTAACCCATATCCTGTTGTCAGTGACTGATGATAATCCAAATGAAGGAAAAGTCACGTTGTACGATTTATCCTGACTGCAGTATGGAAAATGACAATTTTATTTCACATTGTAACCCAGGGTCTGGCGAAGCAAAACGTCTTTATCCCTTTTGATAGCAGGATATTTTCACGATCATCACTCAATTCAGCATGCCTTCTTTGCAGCATCACAGTTAGCATTTCGGAGTTATATTAGACAAGCGTAGTCCAAACGCCTTCCCCAGTGGAGTCAGATAAGAAGATATTTGTTCTTTTGAATCGTACACAGTTCTTTATACTGAAGCCTGTTCGTGCTGTTAAGACAAATGCATTTTTCCTGATCCGTTAATGCAGGGACTGGAAATATGGGTGGCCGGTAGAACTTTGAATTTTCCAGGCTCGCAAGTCGAGGCGAGAGAGATGCGAAATTTTTCCTGCAATTCCCGACACGGTCTGTCATAGGGTCAAAACACAAAAATACCACATGTCCATATTCGTTTGCAATAGCCCCAGGGGTTCGTTGCAGACCATACCCTTTTGTCAGTCTGATTGTCTTAACGTTTGTTGATGAACAGCACAGCTGTTGCTTGGCTTATTGCCAGCAGCAGTCTGCTGGATACGGTTGGGCTGTTTAAGATGTAACCGCTGCACTGGTAACATGGTCTTCCAGGCTGTCTATGCGTGATTCTTTTGATTGCCTAATTTTTCCCACCGTTATATTATCTAAAATTCCCATAATCTACCTATCGGGATGATTGACTCCCTAACCGATAGCTAAGCGTTCATTCATCAATATACCTATTCCCAATCTAAATGGGCAAGACAACTAGCCAATGGCCCAATGGTTTGAGCGTTGGATTTCTGAGCAGCAGGTTGCGCGTTCAGGCCTCGGCTGGCAAACAACCTGGGTTGGGTATGGCAAGTTGATAACGGCTAATAAGCCAGAAATGGCCATTTCAGTCTCTCTTGTCTTCGTCGGCAATTTTAAGCTAAATATCATCTTCCGATACTCTGGCGATATGAAACGGTTTAATCTCTGGTATTATGTTGATAATTGAATGAAGGGCTAGAGTTATAAAATATTAAATTCGACAACCATCGACCTGATAATTTTCGATTGTCACATTAGTATTCCTACTTCTTACTGCTCTCCCATAGTGTTTTGGTTTGTTGAAAATACTTATTTGCATACCTTAGGACACAGGATGATCTGCCACAACCGTTTTTCCCTTTCCCAAACCCTACTGGACTGTGGAAACCCTTCCCTTTTCTGGTAGCAGATGTGGCCATAATGCCTGATGTGACGTGGATGGCTCCATCTACGTGTGCAATATGCCCATATGGCAGTTGTTAAGGGTCCACACAAACTAACCACAGCCCGCCCAACATCTTCCGTGAGCGCGTATTGACCCCATGTTGACTCATTAAAGCAAGTACCATTCGGGGAGAGGGGATAGTTAGGAGCCATTTCAACCAGAAAGTCTGTAGTTCGGTCCGGCGTTGTTAATGAGCAGTCGTGGCAAAGAAATGCATGTGATGGGGTACACCATACAACTACATATTTATTTTTTATTTAAATTTAATACCTAAAAAACAGTTACCCTCTTTAAAATATTGTCCAGTAGAGGATATGCACTTGCCCTAACGAAATGTTCCCTGTTCCAAACATTTATTGAATCCTTTTTAAATAATGCTGTTTAGCGACTCCAACGCTTTTTTCTTAACCTCTTCTACAGTCTGAAACCACTTTCTGTCTACGCTTTTCGTCGTCCTTGGGATCAAGATGAATTTGAAAGGGGATAGACTGGGCGAGTAAGAGAGATGGAAAACCATTGGCTAGCCGTTTTCACTGAAATTAGCTGATTTCGAACAGCCCTGTGGGCAGACGCGTTTTCATGATGAAGTAGCAAATCCCCGATTACCACAATTCAGGTCATTTCTTCCTCACTGCTTCACAAATCGCTTTAGTACTTACAGGTGGAAGCATAGCCTTAACACGAAGATTCGTCCCCTCTGAGGAATTTTGACAAAAAGCAGACTCAAGTTTGTTTGTTCATTCAATTCCTAGCACTAAATCAGACGGTTCTGCCTCTGGTAATCCAACATCAGGCGTGTAACAAACTTTACTTCAATGCCTGTCGTCCTCAAATCTTCAGTTAGGATTCTTTGGTTGAAGTCCAGGAAATTTAAGTTATTTTCTGCAATTCTTCGAAGTTTCTACTACGAACAACCATAAAGACACCGCACACTTTTTGAACATTTTCGTCTGGATGTTGAGGGGCCACCCGACTTCATATTAACGTGACCTTTGGCCATTTCTTAACCGGTCAAACCGCCCAAACATTCTTGTCTGGCTAAGAACTTCATTATTGTAAGCTTCTTAAAGCATCGAATTTTTTCTGCCGTTGTTTTCTTTAAAAAGAAACTAAATTTGATGCTGATGCGTTGCTCTTTAGGGTTTGCCATTGCAAAATTGCTGAGGCATGTGGAGGTGGTGTAAAAAACAATCACTCTGTCCGCTCTGAGAATTTTTCATGAACGCATCTTGCCCAAATGAGCAGGAGGAGTGTCTTCTAAACGTATCTAGCGGAAGAGGACAGCGCTGGCAACGCACTTGCCTACATAAAATAATAAACGTTTTTTGGTATCATTTCGCAAAATCTCGAAAAGCGGCCCAATAAGTAGCTTCCGATGAGTTATAATAAACCTCCATAGATTCAGCAGATCGATACCTAATAGGGAAATATGACAAAGTTTGCTTTTAGCCTTGCCCCAAATTCTATTTATCATAATCTGCTTGATGACGAATTTTTTAAAATATTATATTTAGCATCCCATTCATCGGACAATCAGGTAGTGAAATTTATGCACTTGGTTTGGATTCAAATCAAGATTGTGGACGGGGGCATTGACGGCGCTCACTGTTAGATTCCTGTTACGTCCTTCAAAGAAAAAAAGGATGGCCTGCATCATTCATAGCTGAACTTACACGATCTAGCTCAAATGTCAGAAATTTTAAGGAGAAAAATTAGTAAGTTAGGTCTCTGGCACTTTTTCGAACCCAGCTAGGGGATGCAAACTATCCTATTTATGATGATCAAAAGGCCATTTTAGTGAAGATTTAACGTCTTTATTATCAGGATGCTTTCCTCGACAAAATTCACCTGTTCTGCAGACATTCACTGAAGGTTCAATCAAAGGAGAAAAATTGATAAAGCTTCCACCGTTTCCAGAATCGCAGAAAGTTTTTTAATCTGAGTACCAAAAACAGTCTTCCAATATCACCAAAATATATTATGAGTTTGATCCCTTTGGTAAACCGGCGGTCTAAAACACTTTTACCTTGCCACACAAAACAGGAGCAGTAATGTGCCACAGTCTGCCTATTGAGCACGACTTTTACGCGACGATTAGGAATATTTTTGGAGTTTATTATTCCTTACCTTTTCTAATTCTTTTATCTTTTGGAGTCACGTATGCCTCTTCGAATCTTCATTTATTTGACGTCAAGCATTTATTCCTAGATGCGATCACACAGTCCAGCCACTCCCCAAATGCTGCTTTCTACTAAGTGCTATGTACCCATTAGAAGAACGGTCAATTGGTTATTTCTGGGTGTTCTGGAGGTCAATGCAAAATTCCCATAAGCAGGAGGTTTCCGTCTCTGGACATATTCTTAAGTAGGTGTCTCATTCTTAGAATACACAATGGCTGTCACCACTGATATCAGATTATTTTGGGCAATTACTAATGTGCAATATCTAAGATAACTGAAATTTAGACAAACTGTCGGAAATGAGAAGGATACAAAAAAACGGATCACAAGGCCGTATTTAATCATCGAACGCGTGCTTTCTGGTTGGGTGCTCTGATGGTTGAGCTATAGTCGATACACCTGGTAGGTTCCCAGGAATAAGCCGATATGCTTCTCACGCCAACATTTATGGCACATTTAATGTTAGGGTTTGCGATGGTTTAATTTCTGGGAACTAAAGTAATTTTAATTGAGAGAGACCAGGGAAAAAGAGCACTCTTATAGATATAATGAGGAGGTCATACAATAGGATAAGTCAGATTGAACGTCAGATTCTGCCATTCTAAATGCTAAGGGGGCGGTAGGTAAGCCAGAAATGGTTATTCCAGTTTTCTTTCGTATTTGAAAAAAATTTATTGATTAGGGATAGCTTTTGCTGATTTAAACAATCTTCCACTTTCTGCCTCAAAGTTTTTTTCTTCAGTCATCATTGTTTTGAAAATGCGATCAATTCATCCCGTAGTCCGCACTATCTATCGAATAGAAACTATGCTTTCTCCTGGAAACCGCGGAGCTATGAAGTTTACCCAGCCAGAAGACGTCTCCTCTGTGATGGAATCGAGCCGCCGACCATGAACGCGCGACAGCTGCCCAAAAAGGCATCGCCTGGTTTTGACCTTCAATGGCATGAATGACATGCATGGATCTCCTGGCTCCGCACATATTGCGAATTTGAGATTTGTTGTTTAATGCAAAATAGTTTCTTGAAAGCAATTTACAATTAAACCTATTAGATTTGACACCTTAACCCTTTAAGAGTAAGCTAATCGGTGAATTTGAATGTGTGAAAGAACGGTAAACATCCAATTTTAAATAAATTTGTTATGCGTTCCTGCAAACCATGAGTATGGTATTTCGAATGCACTTATTTTATGTTCAACTTCCACTTAACTGTAATTATTAATTAGAATTTAACACACTTCTTCACTAATGCATATGAAATGCAAACAAGTTACGACTGATCAACTGCCATAATTCTCGCATAAGTCGACGGAAAGTAATGTTGCAAAGAATGGAGATATCAACAAACTGGAGGAATCTTATTGAAATCAGTAACAATAAGCGGCTTTGTTTTGAATAAAATAGACGTGAGAATATAAAGCCGTAGATTAATAGATATGTATGGCAAAGATTACCCTGATTAATTCCTTGGCGCATTCATTGAAGGAGTCTACGTTCTGATAGTTGATAGTCAACCGAAGAAAACGAGAATTTTTCAGGGCAATCTATCAAAACTCCAATGGGCTAGTAGGAAGAACAGCCCGACTTCCTTTTTGCTTGGGCGAGTCAGTAGGCACGAATAACTCGACAGCACATGGCACCAATCAAACTAAAGCTTCGTTCCATTGATCGAATGTCTGATCGTCTGGCTGTCGGCCTACCAATCAGGCGCAAATGAAGACAGTCCCATCATGCTATATAAAAATTTGCCCAGTGAGTGCCTTTATTAGCCTAGGTGTGCGCGCAAACAGCAAAGTTAAAGATTGTTCGTTGCACATTTTGTTTGGAATTTATGTCCCAATCCACAGCGTTTTCAAGAGCGCACTTTCATATAAGACTGCAGGATGCTAGTAGACGATTGAATTTGGCCCTTGACAAAACAGCCTGGTAATACTTGTCTGAAAACCGCACTAAGCATAGGATAGTCTTCATTTTTTCAGGCTAGATAGAATGTAGTGAACTGTAAGCGGTAAGTTCGGTTCAGCCTTTCGCCAACGTATTAAGTTCCGCCTCTGGGATGAGCCTAATATACGATTAATGAGCCTGGTACTTTATTACGGTGTGACTATTTCAAAATAAAACTTATCACCCGTGATCTTCTGCAGTGTTGAAAAGTGCAAGCATCGCATGCAAAGACCTCAAGCACGTTTCAGTCCGTACTCATTAACAGAATGGTAAATAGTTATGTGAAAGTGCTTCAAAACCAGACAGGGGAAATATTGAGATAAAGTAATAATCTGAACGAATGTATGCGTAAATGTATAGTAAGGCAAAGTTAGGAAAAACGAAAAGTTAACTGATTGAAAATTTTGCGATTTTCCCTATTCGTATTTATGCAGATTGGGCAACTTTGTAAATCCATTTGCCAAGGTAGCTCCATATTTTTATATATTATTTTCCTTATAAACTTGTAAAAAACCTTTTTATTTTTATCGGTGATATTCTTTAAAACACTTTCCACGGGAAATAAAATTTTCACTCTAGAATTTTATGCAATAACTGTGCTATACTTTGATGGATTTCTGTCATAACTACAACCTAAAGAACATTAAAATGGCCTCTGATGCATTTTGTTCTTCGGCTAAAGACAGATTGCCTAGATAGTTATCCACGCCATTGTTTAATAAAACGTTTTCTGCTCAAATGCAAAATTTAAATAAAGAGAGTTTAGCTTTTGTGGTTTAAGCAAGGAGGAAAATCTTGAAATGCATTGATTAATTTGGACTTTAGTGGACAGCTTTCATGAGCCAGTGCTTTTAATAAATTTACCGACGATAAAAACTCCGATACAATTTTTTCAGAAAAAAAGCAGATTAGCAAACGAAGTAACAACCAAATTTCATTGATAAACAAATCACCTGAATGGAAACCAGATGGGTTTTTATGTTATTCTGCGGAATATTTTTGATATTCCTAAATAATGTCGTCTAAGAGCTTTACATTGTTAAAACAACCCATAACATTTGATCACAAAAGCACTGCCAGACTTTATTGCCTACGCTCTTTTAAGGCGTATTGTATCTTTATTATCTGCCAATGAGTATTACCCATTAAAAGTCACACTTGAGTGAAGCTCAGTGACCTGACCTACTTACTTAATTAGATAAGAGTGATAGCGTCTTGTCTATGAGGTGCAGACAAGAGTTTTTGTAATGACTCGCACAGAATAAGTCCATCAGTATGTATTAATTACTAACTTGAGGGTGACTTGAATGGCTACTTTGGACTTGTCACTTTCAGCATTACGTTATCCTTAGACCCCGACGGACAATCTGAGTCTCTGGGCTCAGGTCAGCACACATTTGAGTAAATTGCTACGTCACTAGAAGCAGTCACTAACTTCCTGTTTTTTCTGACTGGAAGTATTCATAGGCACATGTGAGCGATGGGTCATGGACCTGGCCGCTGAAGGGGCACATTGTTTGCAGCTCCTAGATCGCCCACTACCTGGGCCTAATTTGAATCTCACTGACGAAGAATTATAATGACCAGTCCGATCTACTTAGGTCTTTCCAGAATCCTTTCATACACTTATAACAATTTAATCCATATATGTTACGCAAAATTAAATCAGTGGATGGAATATATATCATTGGCCATGGTAAAAACCGCTTCTCGCACATTTTGTCAAGTACACAGATATAAAGTGATCTTTATATGATTAAAAACTGCATATAACTCACTTCCGTGATTTATTTAGTCTAAGGTCAGATGGCCGAGACGAAATATTTTATTTGGTTTAAGGAACTATGACACAAGGCAGTAGGATCAGCTGTACAAAAAATCAAGCAGACAGCAAGTCAGGTCAGAAGTTAACGCTTGGCTAAAAAGTAGGCTGCAAGTATGGGTTGTTGAATAGAGCTTGAAACTCTACGTGGAATCTAGGGGCCATGCATTCATGGAAAATACCAAACGAGTGGAACTTGGATGTTTACTCGAAAACCGTGTGGTTGTTGAGTCTAACTCAATTCAGTTCCTTGTGCGCTTCTAAGAAGCCAGATGTCAATGAGCATCCTTGCTTGTTCATAGTGCCTGTTCGGGAAAAAATTCTCCAGTACTATTCTTGAAGACTTTAAATCGCATTTTTCACTGTTAGCAACTCTGGCGTTTTCCCATGGCTCAGATTTTCTCTCAAATATATAAGGTGCTCGTCAGTGTTTTTGACGGTCCTCCTTTCCATTTCCTGTTAGCCTTGAACGGTTGACAAATTTTAAATAAAGAAGTCTGATTACTGATAGTTATTGCGCTCAGTGCCATGCTAACAGTATGAATGTGTTCGTTGAGGATTGCTAGTGGACCACGCTCTTGCCCTTCTGCGGGGGCTCACTTTCCAGGCAGCAGCCGCACAGCGACTAGTGGTGATAAAGGTAGAGGATATATGCCGAAAAGGACAAGCGAGACTGGAATGACCATTTCTGGATGTGTTTAAATCGATTGCATTAATTCCAGAAGTCACATTAAATTAATAGATATTGATCCTAATGATATATCCGCCGTAAAAAACGTACACATTAAAAAGTTTACTATTTCTGCCCACTCAAAACAGCTATGACAGTTTCTTCAACCCTTACTAACTTTGGCCTTTCCGGTTAATAATTTGGAATTAAACGCAAGAACACCTAGATAATGGAGGAAAGTGTTCCTATTCCCGTGTTTTATCAACTACAAAAATGATATCAAACACTGCCGTGGTTAAAAATTGTTTCCCTAATCAGGGCAGTAGTTCAAAATGTTAGGAAGATTCAAACTGAGCAAAGATTTGAGGCATTTACATCCTTCTTTTTTATACGGACATTTATAAACATTAGATTCTGTATCTCATGAAATGTCAACAGAAATTGTGAAATGTGTTTTTGCTACGAACAAATTACTTAACTAGGTTTTATACTGATAAGCTTGCATTCTTATTCCAAGATAATTCAGTAACACTGGTATGCCGGTTTTGAAAGGACTTCTTTTTGATCGCCTGCAAAAAGCATACCCTATAAAAAATGGCTAATTTCGCATTTTGTCTGACTGACTTTCACTATCCTTATAAATTCAAATATATTTTATAGAAAACATCCATAGAGATTTTCTGTCTTATGCTCTTTTGTAGCAAACTGCGTCTTCTTCAAAGTTTGCAATGGAGAAATGGTGATTTTTGAATTTAAAAAAAAAATCATTTCATAATTCCCGAATAAAGCTGAACTCTACTGTCTATTATACTCACATTTAAGGCTTCCAAACTACATGCTGTATACATTCTATGTAAGGAAAATCATGCTACGCGAAGAGGAAGAGGTTACACGTTTCTCAAAATAGTTTGCGATAGGCATTTATCATGTTGCATAGATTATGGTCAACATTACAAACTTGACGAATGCGATGTACTACTGTTGAATATTTCACGATTATAGCAAATTTAACAATAAGAAACATTTTTTAAACCGCAAGATACTGTTTCTTCAAGTATAACATTTGCAAAAGATGCAATTCGCTACCAAACGAGCATCAGGAACAATAGTTTATTGCATGTGTTCTATAAAGTGTATTTGAATTAATAAACCGTAAAAATCGATGAAAATAAATATATATATTAATTAAGTTCGTTTTGCAGGCAGTCATAAAAAAGAAGCTCGTTCAAAAGCAAGAATTTCAGTCTGACTAAACAATATTGAGATTAGTTTGCAATACAACCACCCTTCTTAAGTAATTTATTTGAATCAAAAACTCATTTCAGAATTTCAGTCGACATTTCATGAGATACGGAACCAAATGTAGCTAAATATGCAGAACATAGCTTTCTTGCGATGATTTTAAATATTAAACCATCTATCTCCATACAAAATAACTATCTATGCTGGCCTAGAAATGAGAAGGATAACCCGAACATTTTCCTTATTAGCTCACGTCATGTACGTTCATATAAGTCAACTAAGGAAACAGTTGGTTAAACGGAAAAAATATATGTGCTTGCTCTAATACATAGCAAATGGCCCAATGCATAAGAAGAACGACTCACCATAAACTTCGCAAAGATTCTCGTTAAAAAGAGTTATGAAGACTTCTTTAAAACTATTTGCAAAATAGGCCAGTTTGCCTACTGGCAAGTTCACAAATGTGACTGTCATCCGGAAGTTCTTCAGCCTTGAAAAATTGCAACGTTTGCCTGAAACGGTTAAGGCCCTAGGTAAGCATGAAATTCGCGGCTTCCTAACATCAACTGAACTAGCCTTATTGAGGGATGGATAACCGACTTCCCATTTAACTTCGAATTCTCGACCGGCAAGCGCATTGAGTCGTAACTGTACAATTAAAGTACCACAACGTGTGTTCCGTCCAAAAAAGCGGCCAAACAGTTGAAAGGCACGAGCGGGGTGACTCTGCATACCGCTGATCGTAGGAGAGAGACCGTAAGCCCCTGATTCATTGAAAAATTAAATTTTAATTGCTGGTTTTTCTGCCCTCACTTAAACATCATTCACTAAAGACGAAAGACAAGCAAAACTGTAAATGCAGTGGTATTCTTGGCAACACCTGGAGATTAAGAAAGATGTTTTTCCATGCAAAGTGTATCCTGGTAGATTTCTGTCACAAAAAATGTTATTTTCGGTAGTCTGCAACAACATGGAGCAAATTGCAATAACCCTGTCATATTCTTCCTTACAGTGGATGACGAACAAACTAGTGCACTCTAGTCAACGGTGAGGAAAATCTAAGTTGCCAGATTTTAGATAGGGAAACGGCATGCATTTTCTGGTGAAAACGTAATATACGGTCTGATAGTAATAGTTAAGCCTATAAAGAATCATTCTATAGTTAAAATGCATTTATAAATAGAGCACCCTAAACATACAGCACTTATTTCAATTGCAATAGCTATACTTTTATATTATTTTTTGTTTAGAACGCGGGGCTTAGAAGAAGATGTGATCCCTAGAATAGGCCGATTATTGACCTGTCGAGGGTGACTGGGGGCAGAATTTATGAGACGCAAGTTACATGCAAATGCATGTTTCCTGCAATTACCTGCGATTACCTGTGACCCACGCTCATCACGGCGGGTCGTATTTGATGTGATGCCTTTTTGTTAGACTTAAATGCCCTGATTCAATCAAAAACTCACACAGCACATGTTTGCAAAGGGCACCTCTCCCGTAAGGGGGACGAATGCTACTCCGCTCCTTCCCTATGTGGCTCCTCTGCAGAATGTGTGATTCGAGCCTGAGGCTATCACGATACGCTAAGTTCCATGGTTTAAAAGGTTGTCAACTGTCAATTACACTTATACCTCACATTCGGTCCAACATGCATTTGTGAAGGGTGACCAGCTGATAGTCTGAAAGTCAGGCTGCAATGGCTCCTTTATGGCACTCCCACTCCGAGAGATGCGAACCAGGTGTGGCGGCATGCCTAAGGTCGGCTCTAGCCGCGCAAGCTTTCTGCGCCCTCTCCCACGTCCGGTCTTCTTGGCTTCGTCATAACTCCCGCCCAGGTGGGGTGGGGGACAGAGTGCGGTAGATGCAGCGCAAGTCTTTCTCATTATAATCGAATTCATGCCCATGTCGCTGACCCTGCACCATCTTGCTGTAGAAAACACAGCAGAACTAGTCAAAAACGACGTTGAATCTGTCTATTTAATCAAATTTGTTGATTCCTTGTGTGCCCACCGTGTAATAGAATTCGTGTCTACTTGAATCTTTAACCGCCCATGCCCTCCCAACCTGACTCATTACCTTGTCCTCGTTAACTCTCTGAACAGAAAAGAGACGTGGAAAACCACTGTGTTTTTTAATCGATTTTGGACCTGAGAACCATGACCCCAGTGCTCCGCGGCTCATGCAGTTGTCATCTCTTTCCAGAACCTATGCCTGTCAAAATGGTAGGTTTTACCGAGTCCTGTTGAATGAACTACAGAACGAAAGATAGTATCGTCTTTTATGTTGCTGCCACGTATTCGGCTCTTCGGGACAGAGTAGTCTAATGGCTTATAGTGAGAACTCTTCTTCCTTTTCCTCCTGATCTCCCCACAGATTCTGAAAAGACTAGACGATAAACGTTTACCTCTGAATGCCGCCAACCCCTTCCTCTATCCTTCCTCTTTACTGGTTGTTCGAAATTATTTTCCATTTTTCCCTTCCTTATATTACTGTAAAGACCTGCTGATGAATAATCGAAAGCGTAGGTTTGCTCAAATGGACATTTTAAATACGATTTCTTCATTGCCTATTTCAAATATAATTGAATCACCACAGCTAATGTACTACTTTACCGAAGTGAAAATCTTGCAAAGACAAGAACGTCAGTGGTAGTAGGCGCTCACCGATTGCGTTACAAAACACCCTCATCCCGAGTTGCCTTGGAGCTCAGTTTTGAGTCCCCACGTGCAAAATAACGATATCAAAAAAGACCAAGGCAACTAGAAGATCCACTTCTGACTTTATAAGCCGTCATCAGCCAGCCACACCAAACCACTGGTGGCGCAGCACCAGCTCGGTTGGCGTCCATCCACCGGCGCCAATGTTTTTCTTGGTATTACCGTGTAAAAATTAAAAGTATGTAAAAATCCTTTGGCAGAATGACGTAGTTATCCATTTTTAAATAGGGATGTTAATTGATCAGAAGCAGGTTTGTATTTGATGTTTGTTATATAGGTGTTTTTGCTACAATAAGGCATAAAGCGAAGTTGAGTCTTCAAATATGACATTAAAACCAGCTCTATGAAAATTGTAGTCCAACTACTTGCGTCTTCGTAAGCCGTTTCCGAAAATATGTTATTTTGAAGGTTATAATAAATAAATCACATCGAAATTTCCTTTATGGGCTAGTTATTGAAAATACCATCGGAAAGTAAAGCGACGCCACCTTCAGAAAAATCTCACATCATTTTTACCGAGGAAAACGTGTCCTAATATACAGAAAATAGCACGTCAACGATTGGATCCACCAACGTCATGGAATCTCAATAGTTATTCAACGGTCGGTCAACATATGCCTTTGTGAAAAGTTTATTTCTCTGGCGTTGCTATCAACGAACTCATGCGAAGTCATCGTTCCTTCAATCAACCTAGTCTAGGACAATTAAAAAGCGGAAAAAATTGCATTTAATCATAAAAAACCTTTGTAAAAAATGCTTGAATATAACACCTTTTATTTGTGCTAGACTTCATATAAGAATAATTCTGTGATCTTGAAAATTAAATTTATGCAAAACAATAAGTCTTCGAATATTCCAACGTGAAAATTGAAATTTCAATCCGGCAAACCCGTGTTTTTAGTAATTCATCATCTGATCTATTTAGTTACACAGAGAATTCAAAAAGGAGAGCGGCCATTGTTTAAAGCTGTTTTTTTCGGTCAATACTCATCTTTCGCACATCATTCGCATGACGAGTTCGGCATGTTGGGACTTGAGGAGGAGGAGGAGGAATAGGATAGGGTGTTAGCGATATTCATATGTCTATTACGTGGAGTGAACAACTGTCATCAGTGGTTGGAAGCAACGCGTGGTCACTACTTGAAGTCGGCGTTGACCACGGAAGAGAGCGCATATTTTAGTGCTTTCTGACAACACTGCAGTCTGAAGTGGTTAACAAAATACTATTCTTCACGTTCTGCCACGCAGATGGAGTGGGACCGATGACAATTAACTATATGACGCTTATAACATCTGTTCACTCCCATATTTTCTTTTTCTATGTTACGGTATAGACCCAATGATGAATTACTCTAAAACACTCGTTTACAAATTAAATTTCAAAAAATTATATTTTAAAGGTAAATGTGCTTCCACCATTTTATTAAGTCAGTTATTTACAAGGAAATGCATTACCTTCTTTCGAAATATAAGTGTACGTCTACCAAACGAATTTTCGTGTTTTCAAACTTTTTAAAGTTTCCCTATGAGAACTATAATTTCTGATTAACAAAAGCACTCGCAATACTTATTTTGCGACTTAATTTGCTTGCTGGTGGTGGTGGCTTATTAGTTTGCTATTTTGCTGTATGCAATCTTATTTGTTTTTAAATTGATTAGTTGGTTGTCGTTAAGTTAAGCATATTTCATCTGTTAGGTCACATAATGTTTACAAATTAGTACTTTGCTGGGCTTATGGCTTTGTTTTCCATAGAGCCTAAAACAATTTTAAAATCTAATTGATATGTCAACAATGCGAATGGTTCTATCGGCACGTTCTTTGATAAATCGCTGCCTTCATGCTTGGTTTTGTTTATTGAAAGTTGTTTCGCTTTCACAACTTTTGGGGTACTGCCAATAAATTTTAGTTCACATTAACACTCGTCTTTCGTTTTCATCGTTTTTCGGATATTAACATGCGGATCAAATGACATAGGATTTTCTTAAACCCATATTTTTCTGTCAGGTCATCAAAAGGCTTGCTGCTGGCACCAGCATGTATGCGTATTTAAGAAGCAATAAGTTAGAATCGCTGAACTTTTCGTCCAAAAATCATGTGGTCAACAGACATATGGGAAACACGTTCAAGGCGAAGACTCTTAAACCTTATCTTGGGTTATAAGACTCACATTTAACTGTGCGAAGCGCGCCCTTATACAAGTAGTTTTGTCTTTTTATATCTTTCACTTAAAATAAATTGTATCTGCTTATATTTTATTGTTTATTGTTTATAGCTTATAATTTTTTATTAAGCAATTTATAACTACTGCAAATGTAGTTTGTTAATTCAAAGTCACATTCTTTAGTTAAATTATAAAATTTTTGGCTTGCTTTGCAAAAGAAATATCTTTCTGCATTTAGGTTCAAAGCTTCATTATTTAATGAGATTGACAAAACGATACCGATAGTTACAGTACGTGTCCTATCAAATTAAATCTCATAGATTTGTGAGATAGGTAGCATTATTGTGAAATCAGACCACACTGTGTCTCCAAAGTTTTACAGGAGTAAATAAGCGGCCATTCTTAAAAAGAAGGTATATAGTGGCTTAAAAATTAATAAAAAAATTGTTAAGAAATACTTATTGTTTTAGAAAAGTGGCAAATTCCAAAAACGTGAATTTAAAAAAACGAGGTAAAAACACCACAAGTATAATAACTATTAAAAGCAATCATTTAGTGTATATTCCGTGGTAGATGTTCTCCAGACTAAGCGCAATGGAAAGTATAACCATTACCGAACAGCCTAAATATCGAGTATATATTACAGCACGGGTTCGGGAGAATTGGTGGTGTCTTCTTTCGTTTATATATTGTGTAAGATGCTCTTGCCATAGGCAAACACATTTTCGTTCGCTTGCAATCGCAGGGATGTCACAGGAATAGAATATTTAATAGACTGACATAATGATATGCCAGTCTGCGACAAATCATTTTAAATAAACCTCTTAGATTTAATCGTAAACCTACCATTGTTTGCATATTAAGAGGAGTTTCCTTATTAGTATTTCGGATGTTGGTTTACGATGAGTTTCAGATTGTCCTTGAAATTGTGGTAAATAGGTTACGTTTTTCTTAGTTTAATGTCTATTGCCAGTAAATGTAGATTATTTGATATGGGCTTATGAATTTCTTCAAAATAAGATATTTATTAAAAACATTTACCGAAATAGCGATTTCTGAGACAATCCTTCCAAAGCAGATGGCCGTTGCCGAGAAGAATAAACGCCTACGACATAATTCGACAATTATATGACTAAGCGTGATTTAAAAACTCTTATCACAAGTTCCTTCTTTAAAAAAACAATTAGATTAGATATTTCTTTGTCGAATGTCTGCGTACTCAGCCGCTTTCAAAGATCAACTCAAGGAAAATCGGAAACTTTCGGTTTAGTTTTCAGCTGGGTTTTCGGCTAAGTTAAAATAGGGGATACCATGTCTGCTAAAAATGAAACAACTCACTAAGTTCTTTCTATTGGAGTGGTTTTAGTTACACTTGCTTACTTTTTGGCCCAGTTCTAAGATTGCAAATGCACAACCAAGTGGCCGAATATATACTAAGATTTAACGAAGAAATGTCAATCTTACGGCATGACAGAGACAAATGATGGCATGTGGCGTCTTTTCATATATATGCTTGTTCACAGTCTTAATTATCGTTGTGGTACAACGAAATACATTCACACAAGTATATAAGTGACTTTTGTGGCATAAGATGTCACAAATTTGGAAAACTGAATTTTTAAAAATAATCAGACCTTATTTTTCCAAAACAATGCGCTTTTTCAAATTTCTATTTACCTGATCAACTTTTCCTCTCTCATAAGGTATATATTTAAAACGTTTCTTGCTTTTATTAATATTTTTTTTATAGTACAACGCACGCAAAAAAGGTTTGGTCCAGACGGTGTTATAATGTAGGAAAACACCTGAAAATCAAGGAGCATCGGATTTAGCCTCGTTTTTCCTTGAATAAAGAGATCTAAAATGAACTTTTCTTTACATAACAGAATTTAACGTCATAAATCATTACAAAAATACATTAAGCAACTTAAAATGTGTGTCATACTACCACCTTAAATTTAGAGTTTGATATTTAATGAGTAAGGCAATCTACTGCATGTCAACTGATTTAAACGGTGCATAGCGCATGGGTTAGCTAAATTAATTTGTATCAATAATCCGTATTAGGCAACAGATAATGCATCTTTTTCAAAATTTAATCTCAACCTAGATTTATTGTGACGGATGGAAAATGTATTATTACTTCAATTTGCTTTAATTTCTCAATTGTCCACAACACCCTAGGTCAGCATAAGCACATCAATGTATTCGGTCGTGAAGACGATCGTATTCATAAATTCTGACTTATTTACGATGTAACTTTAAATCTTCTTGTTATTTTATACTACGGACACTAAGGTGGACTTTTGCACACATTTGGTAATGAAATGTATCGCGACTGCCAAGCAAAACAAGAGCTAAACCAAGAATTGTACCTGGAGGGACACTGATGTTCATTAAGCTAATCTTACGTGAAGGAGAGCTTCTTTACAGTCAAGATTTGTTTCCTAACTATTACGTTTATGTAAAACAGAACTTTGTGCTGCAGTGTGTCATTCATACTTATTCATATTTTTGTTTGTGTTTTACCGTGCACAAGCAATAGTGTTAACTTTCAAATCCATTGTTCTGTAGGTTGAGGGTTGATGCGAAGACATCAGTTATTTAAATATACGCAATATTTCATCCATCCCATTTTCTTTTGCGTTTCGCTTTAATTTTTCAACCCTTAGAGGGAAAAAGTTTGTTTACATGCAGCAGCTCTCTCTATCCCAGTGCTTATCACAAGGTGCAGTCTTAGAACAACGGGTGTCCACAGTATTCTAGTAGTTATTTCTGTTACCCCTCTTACAAAGCGGATGAAGACCGTTGTGTAAGGAGCGGATTTTGCGCAAAAATGAGAATTAGTACTAAAACGGTGACAAGCGAGTCTTTAGAGAAAATTGTGATTTTCCAAATTTCCCTGTAGTGGATTACCAAAAATCGGTTCATGCCTAGAGCTTGTTAGGACAAAAATGAGATACATAGCTAGGCCAAACGAGGAGATTTCTCCTTTAAAACAACAAATATTACAGTAAGAACCTGTCTTAGTTCACCCTGATCATCAATACAGATATACCAAATAAATTCACCCTTCCTTTTTGCAGTTTCCATTTTGAAGCCCTTTTCAAGTAGAACCTTTATTGTCAAACGTATCTTGACTTATTTAGTGACATTTTCCTTTTAAAATTTCATTTTTTAAACGCATCTATAGCTGCGATGGCGTCCCTATCATAGGCAGACCGAAAAAGGGAACTGGTTAGAAATTTGTGATGAGTTTTTAAACAGCCCACACTGCTGAATGAGCACCGTCCAAGAATATCGTTTACCAGATGTCTGAGGGGTCCATTCATCAATCGTGAAAAGACATCGTTAGTAAGAAGTCATCTATCAAGTCCGCAAGCATGTCCCCATCATCGAGGACATTCAGTGGTATCAAACGAATGACAAACATCTACAGGACAATTACACGTTTAGCACTCCAAAACGTTATTCTTCTTAAGCAATTAGGACCCAAATCTGGTTTATTTAGCCAATGACCACAGTATCTATTTACTGTATTGGTGCAATTTCTCTTTCTCCAAAATTTATATGGCGAACACCGAAAGGAACTGGCAAAGAACATTGAACAATGAGCATACGAAGGAAAAACTTTATTAAATTTAATGACTTTCAAACAAACCCTTATAAATACCTTGACCGTCCTGGTATCTTAAAGACATATCAGGTAAACAGATACACAGTAATCAAATGGGATATTTGTTGATATTTTTCTTCGTTTTCCATGTTTGATATGCCTTCATTCATTAATCACTACTAGCCCTGCCTCTTAACTTACTACTTAGATCATGATACATTTATTTATTTTTGCTGATTAAATTATATTTTCATCTATTTAATATTGTTTTTCATATTTTTGCAAACGCCTATTTTAATGAGCGTTCAGTTCAGTTCAGTTCGTACGCCATTGTTTTAAATTCTAGAGGGCTTAATGCAGAAAACGTCTTTGTTACAGGGATTCAACAGCAAATTTAAGCACCTTTTAGGGGACTTATCACATTCTGGGTTGCTGAAGTTCTCTTGTAAAACACTGAAGAGTAACCCATTATGATATTTAGTTGATAGATATTGATGAAACTAGCTGTATATGTGGTATCTGTGAATTCAAGCAGATATTGGGGTTGGGTCTGCATCCAAAAGAATTTTCGTCACAAGGATTCATTTGTGTTATTGTGTATTCTTCATTGATGCTAGTTTTTCTAACCGTTTCTTACCTTTTCCAGAAAATAATATGAAAGAGTCAATATTAAATATATTATTAGTTTCGGTAAAACAGATACACAGAATTCAGAAAAACAATCCGAATAGGAATTTATCTTAATGGAAAATATTGCATAATGCAGGCTTTACATGTTAAGACTATGCATGCAATACTATAATTTATTCTGACATTGAAAGGCTAGAAACACGCTGTCATAACAGAAGAGGTTATGGGGACTTTTAAAGTAAGCAAATAGGAAGAAGATGGTGAAAATCAAGTGGATGTGAAATTTTACACTGTACGCACTGGCCGGCTTCTGTCCTCTTCTGATTGGTCGTCGAGCGTTCATGCAATATCTGAATCTTAATCAATGCTAGGCCTTTATTCGCGTCCGTTGGCATCAAGCTTTTGCATTTATTTTCTTGCAGTTTGCGCCGAGGATGAAATCGCTTATACTGTGACGACGAACCGAGCATGACGCACTCACGTCACAACCAATGAGGGGCTTACTGCTCCATACTACATAAGGAATAACAAGTTAAAAAATAACAAATCTGGTAAGCCATTAGTTTGTCTGTCCTGCTATCATTCTTTAAAAAGTAATTACTCTAGAATGGTCTTTATTGGAAACAGTTCTTTCCTTTTGCCACCTGTTTCACGTTTTAAGCATTCCTAGCATGCAATTGTACAGACAAAGCCCTGTAAAATATTATTGCAAAGTCTATCCTAATTTTGTGGCTTCCGTAACTTTAAAAGGCGATGATTTAGAGAGCCGGATATTCTACAATGATTAATTTTGGATTCTAAATAATTTTCATCTTGTTGCGAAAGTTAATTTCGGGTAGGATTTGAACAAAATGCGTGAGAGAATGGATTTTGTTTCTTTATTCTGAAATGTGCATTTTGTAAATATGCGTAAATTATTTTAACGCAGTAAAGCCTTTTTAGTAAGTCTTTTTGAAGCAAGAGACCTGAAGTTGAATGAAATCAGAAATTTTTAGTTTTTCAAACCTTTGCTTAACTAACATCCTAACAGTTTCCAAAACTCAAATTTTCATAACAGATTCTTTCGTTCATAAGAAGTACGTAACTTGTATTTTGGTTTTTATCAAAGGTAAAATGAAGCTTTTTCTAAGCATAGCATGCCTAACAAGACGGTTTGACCATGTTAATATTGGAGCATTGTCTGATTTTTTTCCAATGGTGTCCTTAATTTACGATCTGATTATACACTGCTTCGTATGAAAGCGTATTTTAATTTTGACGGCAACCTTTAATAATAAGGTGATAAATTGTGGCGGCCGGTCAAACTTAACGAAAATACCCACGGTATTTAGCTTTATGAAAATAAACAATAACAAAAGGACGGAATCATGTTCTCTGAAATATATTCCGCGAATACATGTCACTGAATGACAGGGAACACGAGTAATCATTAGACAAAAATTAAATTTGTTCTGATGATAGTTTATAAGCAGCAACGTGCTAGTTCGAAACACAGTCCACTTAAAAGCGGCGTACGATGCATAAAATGAGACCATGACAAGCAGAGGAGTGTGAATCAAAGGCTCAGAGATCACAAGTGCAGATTTTTTGGATTACCGCGTGGCCTAATATTTTGCGCAGATCAGGTTTTTGCCTCCGTATATGAACTGACTCCAAGTAGAGCAGTGCCCGAGTTATTTTTGCAGAGGCAAGTAGTCCAAAGGCCTTTTTTCTCCAGCAGAGTGATCATTACCCAGAAGAGGGAGCGAGGAAGTTATGTTTGTCGACTTGGAAAGCCATTTAGTAGGCTCCAAACTGACCTCGCCGTTCCTTTTATTTGCGATCGCCCACCTTACTTGCGTCTACAAGTACCCACGGTCAACATTAACTACAATAATCCTCACCGGACTGCTAACTAGGAACTGAGCTGCACTGTAATTCCTTTCAGTAGTGCATTGGAACCAGCGTTTATACACGTTTGAAAAAAATATTTTTTTGTTTTTAAAGGACAAGGATATTAGGTATTTATGAAATAACTGTTCCGTTAATTTTCTTCGCAGGTACACGCTAGAAATCTAAAAGAAACGCATGAAATATTTCAAATCTTGCAAGATGTTTTTTGACGCACGAAATTCGAAGTCATTAGAGTAAATTTTACTCGCCGGTTAGAAGATCGTGTAAACGGAAATCTGCCTAAATTGTTTTGAATGTAAGAAAACAAAATCATCACTCAGCACTTCCTCGATAATGCTCAGTCTGTTGAATTGATCGTGCATGACAAACTCGCACACAGCACCTTTTAAAAGTGGCGTGTAAAGGCGGAAAGCAACTTGACCTGTTGAACCAACTAGATCTGCGGGAATCTTGGACATACCCTTATGATCTTCACTCTCCCTTGTATGTTGACTTACGCAGTTCCTTCTTCCGTTGTAGTTCAGATTTATCTTATTGCATTAATAAAACCATGCGCTATGAACCAATACCCTTTTCTTTTCCTACTAGTTTTTTTAACAATTTAATTTTGCACTGCACTCATTTCCAGGAGTCAATGTTGTGCAAAGTAAGGTAGTAGTTTTTACGGCATTTCAAATAATTTTTTGTGCCGGAGACACAGTAATCTTTAAGAACATATTCGATCACTGCAGTAAATACATATCTAAAGGTTTATTAGATTCGAATTGACATTTGGCATATTTCAATACAAATAAGCCCAAAAATTAAAGTTCATGCTTTCGGTGTCTTGCTCTCTTCCAACGGCTCCTAATAATCTTGCCATGTACGTGATTTGCTTATGATAAAAGGTTTTAGTTTGATGCAGTTTTTCTCTCTACAAAAGGGACGGCAGATAATTTAAATAGATTCGACCATAAACCAATCCACAAACAGCATGGAAATTACCAACCCGCAGGGAGTTGCCGCTTGTTTTGAAATAAAGCGTTTAAATCAAATTTTTATAAGATAACCATGAACAACAGTAACTGAACTTGCACATGCTGTTAGCAGCTTTTACTAAAGCCCTCTCTTATATTAATAGTTTTCTAAAATATATATCATATCTTCCATTATTGTTCTTTAGAAATGTTAACCTCCTATAAATTCTGCATTTTGTGCATTCGAGTAGATTATATTTTTGCTAATCTTTTTGGATAAGCACGTTTATAATCCCTATAAATGTTTGACCACAAGAGCTATTTTCTATTTGTTTCTATAGTTGGAAAATCATTTTCTGGTTCAATCTGTGCAAAAAGCATGGTGTTTCAATAGCTTTCACCACAAATACGAAAGAATATATTAACCTGTCTTTATATAGAATGGTCATTATTAGTTGTTTAAACAATTCTAATTCTGATTAAGTACGTTTAAATTGATGTTTAAAGATATTAAATGAATAAAGGATAAACATGAACGTGGCTAAAGTTAGGTCCATCCGCATGAGTGGACTTTTTTCGGGCCTTGAATTAGTTAATTGTTGTTATAAGACGTCATGCAGTAAAATCTTTATATAGTCAAAACTATTGATAGATATTTTATTAGTCGCACACCTACTTAGTGGAAGAAAATGTAAACAACTAACTCACTGTGTTGATTTTGTAAGTGATGCGACCACTTTGGATTCAAAATTAAAAATTGTATTCCACTATCATGCACTTTAATCCGCCAATTACATATTGCTTATTTAATCGCATAATTATAAAGAAACCATTTTGACGTGTTTGTTTAGTCTTATCTTAAAAAATAAACAATTTTCTTGAAAGTCGAATGCCATAGTTTTGCTTTCGAGCTATGCACGAAAAGGGCTCACTCACCCACCTAACAAAAGAACTGCATTCAGAAATACTTTTCGCTCAAAGTAATATTATCTTTAGGTATACGCTTAACATAAGTTTTCGTGAAATTGAATCTTCTGTGAGGAAAAGGTGCTAATGAACTATAATAAGGGATGGCTCGTAGAAAAAAACATAATATTTTCAACGCTTTGGATGTCAAATTGCCTTTGTTGCGCTTCCTTCAGAGGTTTAAAACATGAAACTTAGATGTCTCCTGAGCGATTTTTAAACAAAAACGAAATGAGAGGCGGAATACATGGACCTTTGCACCCATTAACATTTGACCATGTTGATCTGTTCAGAATAGACTGATGATAACGTTAATGGTGTAGCAATTTTAACATAAAAATTTCCCGCTTGAATTATGTTTTTCTTAACCATTCTACTACTTAGTGTTTTTGCAGAGTGCATTTGGTAAAAGCCCCTTCTTTAGAAAATCACTACCTCTCAGGTACCTTTCTTTTAATTCCATTTTCTACGCCATTCATATATATTACTTTGGGTTCGTTAGCATAATTAACTATACCTTTTAGTCAAATGAGTACGAATTCGGCAATCCATGGCCTGTGGCTAATCGGCTTACTGCGGCTTGCTATTCTTGTTCTATGCGATATGCAGGAACTCAATGTTGGTAAGTTTTTTTACATTTCGTTATCTAATCAAGTATTATTTCTATCAATATTCTGGGGTTGCCACCGCAAAATATAGCATAATATTAGTTAAATGGATTTTTGTTAAATGAAAAATAAAAACTCAAGAATTTAATAATTTGCATTAAGGCCGCAAACCAAATATTTGAGCTTTATTCCGAATACATGCATGATGCTTTATAAAGGAAACGTATTTAAGATAAAATTTCCCATCTATGAGAACTAAATTTATTCGGTCTTTTTAAAACTTCAAGGATAAATATTAAAACGATTCCTAACTAAAGCTATTTAATAATATTCGGATACCCCATTTAATCACTAGCTTATTAAATATCCTAAATTATGAAATTTTATTGCTTTAAAGACAACATTCTTGTGTAGGTTTGCAAGAGAAATTACCGCGCAAGATAATTCAAAGCTTTCGCAGAAACGGCAGATTGCCGACTTTTGAATAAGCGGCCGGCAAAAAACATGCTTTTTAAAAATGAATTCTTATGCAGTAGGAATTTTCTTCATTTATTAACTATGCCATTGTACATTCAAATATGTTTTTAAAGAAAACATGCAAAAAAGTTTATTTTTGTATTTGTTTGATAAAATATCTATGTAAATCAGTTTTTGTCACGAAATACATCGTTTATAAGGACATACTTGTGCAATTACGTATGCAGGGAATAAAAGACGGATATATAATGTACAGCATACTGCTCGTCTACATGCAGTCCATCGTGGTTTGTGTGACTTCCGAGACTACTGTAATTTCCTTTGGTACATTGAGCTCATTTAACGGCTTGGGATAGATACAGAAGATATGGAGACATTAAGACATTTTTTGAAGCATAGATTTGGAGTCTCGAATTTACGTATAAAATTACTATAGGCGTGTACTTTAAAATAATATTTGCCAGAGAGACCTGCTCATCGGCAGATTTTTTGCAAATCAACACATTAATTTTAGAACGAAAATTATCGTCAAATTGTAAAATTTTGGATATTTTTTTGTAAGAAAAATTATCTTTACATGATGCAGTTTCATCCGTCGATAAAATATTTTCCATCGAAACGTGCTTTTGTTGGTACCAAGGCCTCAGCCTACATACGTTTCCAAATTTCGTGTGGTTTAGCACCTCAAACAGCAAGTATGCTGCCTGAATTTCGCGCAGCAGTGTTATAGACATATGTGTCTACCAATGCTGGTTTGATGAACAGTTCACGAATAATCATGAAAATGCAGGGTTTCAAAAGTAGTACAGAATATTTCGGATCTCTTAACGTTTTTCTTTATTCTCACCTGTCAGGATTTATCATTGAAGGACCAGCCGAGAGACAGACCCAAGTTATTCAAAAGGCGATAACAGCAGCTAACAGGAAACTGGCTGAGCTACTGGCTGGCCAACCACATCAAGTTACCCTGGTTCCTCTGATAAAACGCATCGATACTCGAAATGCCTTTGCTGCCACAAAAGCCGGTTTGTTGTTTTATTTCATGGGTGCACATTTCAGCCGTGTCCTTTTTTATCCTCAATGAACCACCAATTGTGCGAATGGTCGAAAACATTCTCTGATTTTTTACATCGAGCAAAAACATTCCTTCATTTTCAGATATCTTTTCTTAAAACATAAACACTTGTCTTCATTCACTGGGAAGAGAGTTAATTCAAATCGATCAAAATAAGTCGTGTGCATACTAATCGGAACCCAATATGCCATTAGTTTCTATTGTAGATACGGAGGATGTTTGGAACGTATTCTTCCCAGAATTTATTTTATTTATCTTTTTTTTATAATCGAAGAGGTAGAGTTTCACTCTCCAAACGAAAATCAAAATTGTTAATTGAAAGCAACTGTGGTCCAACCTATTCCAAAGCAAATACATTAAAGTTTATCAAAAACGCTAAGAAATCGCGCAAAATACTATTTCAATTACTTGCGTAATTTTTGTACGAAGATAACCCTATAATGGGCATATGAATAGCAGAGTAGCGATATGCTTATGACTATTGGGTGTTACTGGTGCTATTAAAGACGACTTCCAGCACATAACAACATTGTAGCTAGCTGCAATGAGCTCAACTGTAGTGGACTTACGATACTGTCTTTTAGGTTCCAAAATAAACTGTGGACACCGATGTGGATTGGATGGACCGAATTCTATAGTAAAGCTGTTTCCGTATCACTCATAAAAGACGCCAGAAACAGTCAGAATGATCAGAATACTAAGTTAACTTTCCCCGTAAATGACTATCTTTCCGCTCCTTACTGTTCTAAGTAAGCTTTAAAATTTGGCGAAACGCACACCTAAACATGGGTGCATTTGACAAAATTCCCCATTTCACCAAAGGTTTCTACTTAAATTTATTCAATATAGTTTAAACAACACATTTCAAAGTCCCATTTCAAGGTTTCCATTCAAGTGAGCCTCCTGAAGGTTTTTAGCGTTAAAACACGTTTATACTTTAATAATCGTCGTTAAAATAAGATACTTTCTTAAAACTCTAGCAGCTTAGCCATTGAAAAATCGTCTACTTCCAAGCTAACAAAGTTTTGACTGAATATCAACTCCTCTTAAAAGCATGTGACCTGCTGATGAACCAAGTGATCACGGTCTTCGGACCCGGAAGCACTCCAGCATCAACACCGTCATTGCGGATCACCCAGAAATACAGCATTCCCTACGTGGTTATACAGTGGAGCGATGATGATTCCCTCCAAAATTACTCTATCAATTTGCACCCTTCATATAATGAAGTGGGTCGTGTTCTCCGAAAGTTCATCGAGGAAGCTGAAGATTGGAAGCAACTCGGCATTATCTACGCTAAAGAGGAAGGCAAGTCCTTGAGGCTCTAAAATTTCTAGACATTTTTGTACGAAATATCAACAAACCATCAGAGTAGGGGTTAGTTTTTCCATTATTACTACTGCAACATTTTGCAGCCATTCAGAAGTATCTCGTGATGGCAGATTTTGAATATGTTGCGGGTTTAAGAACGGTAGGGAGAATCAAATTTGTTTGTATCATAAAAAGAAGAGTTAAGTAATTTTTTAAACATTTGCTAACTTTGTAAACTTTTTGATAGGCAAAAATGTAAAATGAAGCAAATTAAATAAGGCTAAAGTTAAACTAAAACAATTGAGATATTAGGAATTAGATTACCCCAAGTGCTTGTAACCTTGCCTCGAATAGTTTGTGAAGGAGACTAAAAAGCAGATCAGACTTAAGACAGTGTAATGGAAAAAGTCCAATGGCAGAACCCAAGAACAGAGAACTTGCATAAGCATAGGATTATCACTTTGAGCTGTAGGAACAATATTCATTTTTCAGCGTAATTTACATATTTTCTTTAATTAAGAACTATGAAGAATTATGGTTTGTCTGCCTTTTTTTAACCAAGGCTTCCGCTAACAACTGCGTGTTAGCTCTGTGATCCGGTGACCAAAGAGAAAATAATAAAACCCGTAATCTATAAAGTTACAATGTTTGAAACATTTAACACTTATGTGGTATTCTCCTCAATGTTTTGGCTGATTAAACTTCCTTCCAATAGCAGGGCACGACTCCATTACTATTGATCTCTGCTTTGGCAATTGTTCAAAGTTGACACGATGATCCCAAAGCGCTCTGACATGCAATTAAGCGCACTTTTTAGTTTTTATCTTAATATATCTTCACATTACCCATTTTCGTCTACCATCATATCATTTTACCATCTGCATTTTTATTTATTTGTCATTCACTCTGTTAATGCACTGATCTATCTATGTTACACTATAATAAATTGCAAACGTTTAATAAACCGAACGGCTGCATTTTTTTAAGGACTTGAAAAATTCGAAAGTTTGCTGTCCCACTTCAAGGGTGAGGTCATCATGCGCAAATGGCACACCAATGATATGGCACATAAATACGTAATAAAGTATTTCCGGACGACTATGTCACACTTTCGTTTTCTAGTGGACATTCCACACTCAGAAATCCCCGAGTTCTTGGATCTGGTAAGCCAATAGTAGGTGCTTAAAGGTTTGTGATTTTTATTGGCGTACGAGATTGTATTTCATCCTTCTAGACATTCTTCTTCCGCCAGAGAAGCCTAACACGTTGGTTGACGCTAAAGCGCTGCATCAAATAAGAACCCTAACCAGGTGCTAGGAGACTCGTAATATTTAAAATGCATACAAAGTAGACTATAAAAATCCCTAACTTAATTAAAACTTTCTAGTTTAATTCAGGTCACTAAAATTGACAAGAAAGTCCTTTTACCCTGTTATGTTGAAGCTTTTTTCCTTTGTCCCGTCTCGTAATTGTCTGGCCTAAGAGCAAGCTAAACAATAAAATTTTGACATAAGGAATAGGAATAATTTGTATCTATTTTTGGAATAAAGGGGTCACCAAACGTAGTTAGTCCCGGGCTTCTGGTGTGAATACATTAGCATCCTTTTCACTGTTAAACTGTTACTTTGGTGAGAAAACAGCGGATTGTAATTAAGCCCATGGCAGTACACATTATTTAAGAATACGTTTTTAATGTTCCTCACCCAATGTGCGAGGGTATATTCCATGCATTTTAATTTTATTGTAGTTTCTTCCAATTCTATCAGTTCCTTTGGAAAAGTTAGTTACATCGGCTTATTTTACGTGTACTCCAGATCCACGTGCCCTAGTCAGGTTTCTCGCCTACTACTGTGGCATTCCAAATCGGGAACTGGCAGCAATAAATGAGTTTCTTGTCGAATGCAGCGATTTCAGCGTTCCTTTCTCGCCAGTCATGACCTTGTGATTTTTGTATTCAACTGCAGCTAACTTATCTACGTACTATTTTATGTCAACTTCGCCTTAACTACAGGCATTCCGAGGTTGTTTTTCTTAAAGAACCCTAAGGGAGAAAAAAGGTCAGACTGGATTTATCAAGAGCAATGTGAAACAACCAGGGAAGTAGTTTTTGTTGTAGTACGAGAATGCCAATTACTGACTGGAACTTCACTTAACTAATCCAATTGATGGTTAACATGAGATTCATGTAGGTTTGGTTGAAATTCGACGCGTTTTTACATTTACTTTTTAACATATTGAGCTGCCCGAGTTTTCAAAAATAGCAAAAAGAAGTATAAGGGCTGCAACTCAAACAGCTTGTAAGGCTTGGGCAGATATTGCGTGGTAACTTTTACATTTTAAGCCCCGTGGAACTCCAATTGGAGCTTCAGAAAATACTCATTCGTACAAAAAGGGTAACTTCGTTCTCTAGTAGCTTCAAATATGGCAAAGTCTCAAAATGAAACGGTTACACAGTTCACTTCTGGAACGACATTGCGGACTTCAAATGAGCTATAATAGATAATCTGATTGCCAAATTTATAAAAATGAAAAAAAGCGAAAAATTATTACACTTAGAATGCTTACGGTTGTCGTCAAATCAGAGTATTTCCACTATGATCTCCCTAAGCACTTTCTCCATGATTTATCTTCACCTAAAATGAAGCCTAGAATGCCAACCATGTTTTTAAGCCCACCATCACACCCAAGGGTTTCATATCCAAACCCTTGTTTAGCTGGTGTATTGGAGCATTACTTACATGATCCGGATAAGATATCGAGACCTTTTTTCCTGAATTGCCTCTAAGACACTGTGAGACGGCGGTGCATCTGCTCTATGAAAATATTTCGTGTTTTGTTGATTAACTGGCCGTTTTTATCCTCGCATATTTCCTCACTTTATTACTTACTCAGAATCTCTAAAGTATATTATGGCACCATTTTCACCATTAAATTCCATTTAATCTCAAAAGCAATTATTTACCACTATTACTTTGAAATCTTTAGCAAACTTTGTGTATCCTATGTATCCTATTTTTCCGGCGAATTATGCTTAAGTTGCATTATTCTTAAATCTTGCTAAGAAAAATTACACAAAGTTTCAATATCTGAATTGGCATGCCTGCAACAGATGCCGCCTGTTTTCTCCTGGGAATTTAACCGGTTTGCAAAAGCGGAATGATCTGTTCCCAAGTTGGTTTTTAAACACACTACTCTTGTTCCATAGGCGCTTGTCTAAAGGAATATTTTTTTATATAGAATCAGTGAGCTGTCTATTTTACCATTTTTAATTCCCATATTTCATTATCCTAGAGGTTGTAATTTCCGAAAATGCTGTTATTTCTTAATAATAAATCGTATGCATTATATCATGAGCCAGATGAAAAACTACGCCCTCCAAAGTACACAAAAATATTTTTACATGCATGCACCATCATTTATACCCTGGGTTTCTCTGGCTAATTCAGTGTTGGCCAGCAGTTAGAACATTATTATACAGAGGACGGGTTCAGTATGAAAACATTTTTATTTTGCTGGCTGAAATCTCCTCTAGACCAGTCAGATAGCCTTTTCCGTGAAATTCTCCTTGAGTAGTTTTATGCCGCTTTTTTTAACGAGAACACACTGACAGAGCATCTAACTTCTTTTAGATCGCTGAGTACAACATGACGAATCAGTATTACAGTTACATATTTACGGATTGGGTAAGTAACTCTGCTTCTTTCTATAACAGCCTTCCCTTATTTATAAGTGACGTGTGCATTTACTTTATTTAGCCCACAAAAATGTGGCTGGAAAATAAAACTGATTTGTTTCTCAAAATAATATCTAAGGATGCCCATCCACATTGACATTTGGGAGATTGAGACATTTTGCTCAATACAAGTAGACCGAAGTAACAGTTTCCGATGTCCATTAAAAGCACGTATGTAAGCAAAAAGTGTAAAAAAGCAAAGCTTGCATAGTTTTACTCCAGGGACGGCCTTTACTTCCACTTGCACATATAGTTGAATCTATGCTGGTAGTGTATCCAATTGGAAGGAACTATATCAAATAACTGCTCCTGAGGAAACTAGACTTTGTAAGGAGATTTTCTGGATTTTGAGATCCATTTAATGGTAGCGATCTTGTGAGGCTGTTCAACAATGAGTAAAATAATGAATGGAACTTTCTTTCCCATATTGAAATAAAAAGGATTTGGGACCATGATTCACTGCTCTTTTTCCCTGTGAAGTTCTACATTTACCATGGCTTTCAGAAGAGAATTATATAAATGACACTCGTTTCAGGAAATTGAAATTTTTTCACCGTTCCTATGCTTCATTGTTCAGCAATCATTTTCGATGAACAGTCTTCATAGGTTATCTCGTTTACCGTTATTAAGGAAAGCGAATCTCATGTAAAACAAGTATGCAAAATCATAAAGAACTAAATGGGAAGCCGAAGAAAGTTACGAGTTTTCTGACTGCACTTCTCAGACAAAATGAGCAAACGCAAAATATTACAGATTATCAATAGGATATTTTCATGTTTTAAGGTCAATTTGCAATAAGCATTTTGATCCTCAACCCGCAGTCACTACTTAGCCCATTTATAAAGTAAAGAGTAAGCCGAATTAATAACAGTTTACGTACGTTTCGAATGAATGCTGGATTATGCATCCACAAAAGAGGATGAAAGCTTGACTGTTTTCGTTTACAGTGTCCTTTAGCCAAGTACGATTTATTATTACTAGTATGCCTATTGCATTAATACAATATTGCACAAAAGAAGAATGATGCGCACTGATCGGTCTCCAAGCTCTCTTAATTAGTATTATTTGGTTTATTAGGTCGTTCTGATAAATATTTAACTGCCCATTACTTTTAATGTACCCAGGGCAAGGGGATAATGTATTTGCCGACTTTTCAGTGGAAGTCCCCCAAAGGTACTAAACATAAAGTTGGCTGCTTCCTAATCGTAAAGCCCCGCTTTGTAATTACGGCAAAAATATTTTCAAATTACTCGTAATCCACACTTTTTAATATAATATCATTCTAATTGGAAAATAATGACTAGGCGATAAAGCAATTACCGTGGTATAGCTGAGAAAGACTAGTGTTTTTTAGCTTGACACAATAACGATGGCATTTTTTCAATTAAGTACACGCTGATTTTCATTTTTGCATGTTTACGTTTACAAGTAGGATCAACTTCAAATTTCCTGACGGCTAATATGGTTTGTCACTAAGGTGGCCATTCTCATGGCTTAAATTCTTCCCGTGTAATGCACATGATGTGATCAGCGAAAAATGATTTTTATTTACCTGAAGTCTCGCATCCTCGCCCGAATCATTAACAGAGACATTTTAAAATATGAAAATTCCAGTGAGAATACAAGACATCAGGCGAATAAGTAGCTTATTCCAGCACTCGATTTCATTATTTTGAACCGCTTACTGGAATCTTACATCTTAGATACTATCGAAAAACTTTAAAAACGCATGTCTCCCATACGATTACCTACATTAAAAACTTGTAATGTCAACAAATAGGACGTCTGATTCAACATGAGGTGGCACACGCCTTATTAACCTTAAATTTTAATATAAAAGTAGTTTTTTACCTCATTGTAAACTTTGGCAGTTTTATATGTGAGAGGGTGGGTTTGAAGGTGAAAGAGGATATTTTAATACAAGATAAGAATGCAAGTGAGTCTGATCATGCGAGAAGATTTCATTGACAATGAATCAGATGGGAAATATGCATTTCATTGAGGAATTATGACCATTGAAATAACAAAGGTACCGACTCCATGGAACTAATTCAGATAATTATAAGGAAACTGCATAAGAAAGATATCTTCAAGCATGTAGGTGTGAATGATGACAAAAAAACAAGGAGAAGGAGAGAAGAGCAACAAAGAATCAGAAAGAAGATACATATCTTAAAAAAAGCCGGGCTGCAGATAGAGAAATCAGAGGGGAGTGGACTGCTAAGGGATTAATTATGAAGAGGCAGAGGGTTATCAGAAAATAAAATGGTATTGAAAAAAAACAAAAAATCATTCTGAGAATTTTGAGTGGCATTAAATTTGATTTTTAAAACTACTGTGATTTACCCTTTGGGCTCTACTATTGTTGCTATTAGCCTGTCTACAGATAATGTTCTTCTAAAGGCCTATGTAAATTGTTAAAGTGTGTTTTTAGAAAATAAAGACTGTATGAAAAATTGGATCTTTTTAACGGTTGTACTACCATAGTTGCTTACTTACTTAAATCCTTTAAACGCGTCATTTGGCTCACTTCTAAGGTATAGTGTACATATCTATTGTTACCGGCGAGGATACCCCTCTTAAAGGCTGTCAACTATTGTTAGCAGGTACTACGTTGCGAATTGTAGGAAGAACATTGAAAATAAATTACAAATGTCTATGTAAACTATATTTGCCTAACTATATATGTCTAGTTTAAGTATTTAAACCTATATGCCGATTGCGCTAATAGAAGCCTCGGGGGTCTATAAGAAATGTCAATTGTAAAATATCATTGATTTTGTTGCTAACCCCTCGTTCCCCAGGATACGCAATTTTTGGACCCGAAAACCTTTGCTGTTGACAAGGGCGCGAATTTCTCTGCCATCTCCCTCACAAACGTTCTCAGTCAGCAGTTCCAGTCCCCACCACAACACGACATAAACCGACAGACTTCCGCCAGATCTCGCAAGACCGGTGCCGACTCCGGGCCAGAAGCTGCAAGCGGACGCGAGAGTCTGGTGCGTATTTTGTCAACTGCTTTCTTTAAACTTCATTGTTTTGCCGTTTGCCAGTGGGCCAGATAACAGATAGTGACCAGTGAATACACTGTCGCACGGGGAAGAAAGAACAGGAAGGAGCCACACGTGCCATTTTTTACGACAGCAGACCTCACACGAGAACAATTCGCCTGGTGATGCGCCCATGGAAAGGAGTTAGAGAGACAGCGAAATAAAGAAATAAGGACAGACGTGTTTTCTAGTTATCACGAAGCGTTTGAGAAAGCCCTTTAGAATCAAATAGAATTTAACAAGAATAAAGGTCATCATGAAAATAGTTTATTTAAGCGTGCGAAACTTCCACAGAAAAGAAGGACTAAAATCAGACGCAAAACAAACATGATTGGTCAACAAAACAGAAGGATGGATGTGGAGGAAAAAAACCAGGCCAAGGAAAGGATGAGTGTGCATTAAAAGAGAGGAGAATGTACTCATTTTCCAAATTTTCAAACGGAGAATGCAATTATTGAGTCTCAGAGCATAGATAGTCCTGTATGCAAAGCTCCCAGTAGAATGTGCGCAGTTTGCGTGCGTATCGCGCCCGACAGTTACACTATCGGGCCTACCTCATGAAATGTTGACCTTAATTTCTCGAATGGGCTTTTGAGTAGGAAGGATTACATAGATGGGTGTGAACTATGAATTATCGTACAACATAATCCTTAAAGCAAATATTCTATCAATTCAGTGCTGACCAGCTTGGCCAGATATTTACTATTACTGGTCGGTTTTCAAATTAAAAGCTTCTAAATTATAGCTGAGCAAACTCTTTCCGACGTTGGCAGCAGGACGAGTTTGCTCCAACGAGCAACTTCAATTTCCAGGATTATCATCGCGAAACTGTGATCGCTGCGATTTTAAGGAAAAGCAAGCCGTTTTCTTCCTTGCACAATCTATTTTCTATGAAGAAATAAAGCAGTTTTGGGTTAGCTAGCTGTGCACCGAGACCGATCGAATAGCAAAAGGTCTGGTAGTGTTGAGGGAAAAACCCTTTCATAAATTTTTAATAAAATAAAATTTTACCGTAACCAGATTACGCGTGCACAACTTTGGGATTAAAGAAAGCATTATTGAGCGCCGAAAACGCGTTAAGAGCAGCATCTGTTTTAGTTAGCGAGGAAAGATCTTGCTAGTAGAAATGGAAGTCATACAAGAAGGGACTTGAGGCCAGGCTATTAAACTGTATTCCTATAAATGTCTTAATTATAATACGTTTTAGACCAATTTTCTCCTCTATTCTTTACTCAAAGTTTTGACAATCAAACAGTTCACTTGGATAAATGATAAGGAGAGTGTCAGTTACGGAGGAGAAGACTTGCTACCATTCTCACCATGGCATTAAAGCAACTTTGCGACTTAGAAGTTAAGTTTCCCACATGCTGTAAAACGCACCTCTGTAATATGAGTAGGAAACACGTCCTCGGAAACAGCTTACTGTTCTTGTAAAATCCATCACTGCAACAGTAAATGAGTATCCACCAAAATCCCCAGGAGACGTCTACCCAAGTGAACCAGATTGAAAGTGTTACTGTTTAGGGGAAAAACTCAGTGGAATGGGGCAAAATAATTAAATTACGGAACTACATAAGCAGATGAGAGGTTTTATAAATGGATTGATGTATGCAAATAATGCCAGTGTTATCGGGAAGTATGACGTCGAACTACGACATCAGCATTTGGACAAGGTAGCCCAGTAAGTGTACCTTAAGTAAAAGCAAATCATTATGGTTTTCGAGTTAAACTTCCAGCACAGCTGTGAAGTCTATGCTGTTCAAATAGGGAACATTTGCAGAACGCTTCTTAGTGTCTTTGAAAGCATTTAAAGCAACATAAAATTCCTCATCTGGCTGAGCGAGAATAGTTGAAGAAGAGTAACAAGTATCCCCCAGTAAGTGATGAACGCTGTTGAAGGGGTAGCATAGTTCAAGTCGAAAAATAACTTTTATTGAACTGGTTAGTGATAACTGACCGCTGATTACAAGTCTCCGGGGCCATTGCCTATCATAGTGCCGTCGTTAACTAAGACAGTGATTTTAATGGACCCCTTCCGAATTCAGTCAAAAGACGTGCATGTTGGAGAGCATGCCAAACGAATTGGGATATTTCATTGTTGATAAGGACCATGTTCGATCCATGTTTGACACATGCTGTTAGTCAAAACGTATTTGTCTGCAAAGTAATTCGTTTTAAGTGACGCCTTTGGTGAACTGTACCATGAGTATACGGGCGAATGTCAAAACGCCGGCCTACGGCCATTGCTGCAGTCAACCTTATGCAAATTGAAGCATATTTAACGCATTCTCGATTGCTCTGCAGATAATAAAATGAAAATTCCACATGGAGGAAGCAATGCACGATAATTTTAAACCAAAAATTAAACCTGGATTTTTGAGTGCCCACTTAACCCACTGGGACAAATTCTCAAATATTTAGCAAATGCTCCCACGTTCTGCGTGCAGCTTATCAATTAACGGTAAATTCGGGAGATATAGGAGGATAGGACGTAACTCAGCGTCAATTTCACGAAAACCTACCTTGAGCTGCGACGATATATCAACCGAAATTTTCCTAGTCATCCGAAAATGATCTAAGTTGACTCAGACATAATATTCCGTCGATGAAATTCAGCCGAGCCTGTAAAGATTTCAGTTTATGGGCCCACCAAGGGTACTTTACATTTATTTGCTCAGTACTTGGAGGAAGGAGTACCATTTTCATGGTTTTTAAAAGATGCAGCTGCAAATAGCGCACTAGAAGTCTCTTAGACAACCTGATGGGCTTGAATCCGATTGCGGCGAAGTTAAAAATGATACGTTGGCTAACAAAGGTCTAATTGGAGTTCGGAACAAAACACGAATTGCCCTCAAAAGCCTTCTACAAAATGTAATGGTTAACAGTAGGAGGCAGGAACATTGCTAGCACATAGTTTATTTGCATTTGTCCTGTAGTATAAAATTGCAAATACTTTTTATACGTTTGAGAAGCAGCACAGTTAATCCACAAGATATCTGGTAGCTTCCGTAGTTTTGTGGTAATACAGGAAGAGGAGCGTTTCGTTTTTGCTGAAACTTCAGATTTGCCTTGAGCCAACTTCAGATTGTGAAGGATGATCACAAAAATAGCCTTCCTATAGTTCCACTTGGTGAAGGCGAAGCAGGAAGAAAGGTGAATATTCTGGGTCAAGCGACCTGTTGCAATGAAAAAGAAGCAAAGAAGGGAAGTCAAATACGGGAACTTTATGTTCATTTTCCTTGAATGCCTTAGAAGAGAAAATGGGGCGTATATAAGAAGGAGCACTTATACGACTCTGTGATTGTTGGTGAGCCATTGTGGAAAATTCCTTAGATCTCTCCTTGTAATGGAAGAGTGACATTCCGGTTGGAACAGTTGTATTGCGATAAGCTTGACAACTTGACTTATTAAGCATACTAAGCACTCTAAGTCGGCAGGAAAGATTGAGCTCCAATGTTTTCCCTCCCCAGCCGCTACCCTTTATCTCATGCGTTCGGATGCCTCTATTGTTCTCTCAAACGTTCGCGAGAGCTCTGAATATAAACGGCCTTGTATTTAATATCCAAAGTTTACGATTATCATTCGATGGAATACAAAATTTGATTTTTGTCTCAAGCTACTATGAGCTGTATTTCGTTCTGTTCAACTTTTTAATTTCATTTTAGACGTATTACCTACTCCTCTATGACACGCTGCACGTCATGGCGGTTGGTATTTCGAGGTTCATCTCGACAAATTCTCTTGCAATCCAACCTCCCTTGGGTCTCTCCTGCAGCTCCGGAGACACATGGAGCCAAGGACCGCTGCTTCTAGAAAGCATCAAATCGGTCTGTCGATCTTTAAAATGATTTCTATCCTTCTTTGTAAGAAAAAAGTACGTTGTAATTCACATATTCTTGGTCTTCTGTAAAGGTGGGGCCTGATGACGTCAATGGTTTTACCGGGTACATTCAATTCGATGAGCAGGGTCGTCGAAAGGGCTTAAATATAAGCGTTCTGGAGATAAATCGGGATGGTTTTCAAGAGGTAAGCTATTCATTGGATTTGAAAAAGCCTAGTTTACCTGCCTTTGGTTGTACAGTACTTAGATGCCATGCTACAGGACAGATCCTGAAGGTTTTAGTTAATTGAAGTTGCGGATGACAAATGGGTTGCGTGGTTGCCGCAGGCACTCTTGTTTTTGACAGAAACACTTTTTACTTGTCGTTGCGCGTGCATGGCAGTCCCAACGTCGAATGAAGTCACTCTGAGTATTCTGCCCTGCATTACGAATGAATGTATGAATGTTTTTCCTATCAGAATTTGGATAGGCATTATCGTGATCAACAGGACATCGGCGAGTAGATTATTTTTAGCGGGTTTTTCTCAAATGGTCGGTGAACGGTAATTCCAGCTTTGGCTGGGGTTTTACTTGAACACGATTCGGACTATGGCTGGCCGAGGATGGAAGAGAAGCCAGAAATGGACACTGAATTCTCTCATTTTTGACAGAAAACTTTCCCTTTGTGCAGTTTTCATTCATTACAAAGCCCTTGGAAAAGTAAACGCCCAAAGTTCCGCTTTTAAACAGTATGTCCCAAAATTGTTATGTAACACAAGGAATATTATTTATATCCTTACTTATTGGACACAAAGGCAGTCTAAACGCCTCCAATGAAACCAAAAATCTTACTTTAGTTAATTTTAATACATTTATGCTTTTTTTCAGTTTGGGTACTGGAACGAGATCGAAGAATTTGTGGTCACAAAAAAGTTTGCTGAAACGCAAGCTGAAATACAAAAGGAGTTGACGGGCCAGACTCTCAGAGTGACAACGATTGAGGTAGACAATTGGAATGGTTTGCACCCGTTTGGTTTTCCTTAAATTCTCCCTTACTATTCATGCTGTTGTTAATCATTCTACTCTTCTCTCAAACAACGTATTCCGCTAGGTAATATATTATTCTGTGGCATTTGAATGGATATTTGACTGAATAACATGCGAACTGTAATCCGAAGTAAATCCTCCGTATTACTTCAGGATACACCATTCATCATGTACAAGGGTAACCTAACAGCTGATGGACAGAAGTCAATGGATCCGAAGGATTGGCATGGATTTTGCATAGACCTGCTTAACGAATGTGCCGCCGCGCTCCATTTCAACTATACCGTCCATCCGGTCGCTCATGGTAGCTATGGCAAGGCTGAAATAATTGACGGTGTTGAAGTCTGGGATGGCATTATCGGGGAGCTTCAGTTCAAGGTACAGCTCAAAAACCGCCTTTATTTCCTTTTCATTATTTTGTAAAGCAAACAATAGAAATTTTGGCAGAATCTGGTTGCCGCTCACCAAGCCAACAACTCGTTTAAGCTAACACTGAATATGGAATACCAACAGAGTCAGTAGTAAACTACCAGGCCTTTTTGGGACCATTTGATTTTAATCAGTCACGATCCGGCGGATTTTAATCCTTTACCTCAAAGTCTGGCAAAGGTGACTAGACGTTTCTGTATTTATCCAGAATTTTGAGAGAAAAAAATGTTAAAGTCTATTTGGGCGGCCACTATGAATTGCACAGATCAGGCTCATCAAAAAGATTCAAGTAAGAAGTAGCATTTTCAGATTCTTGGTTCTGAATCTCCTCTGATAACTCTGAATCTCCAAGTCAGGCTTTCGAATTTGGGTGGAGAGGTCCATTTTTAATTCGATCGATTGTCCTGTAGTTCACATGACAATGGTAATCATGTATAGAAGCCGCTGAACCACTAACGTTCTGGCTGCGTAAACGTTTCATGATGTAAGGAAGCGTATTTTTCAGAGATACACTGTGTAACTTCTGGCAATTTTCGATTCTTGCTTCCTCGTGCTGGGCATGGATTCAAAGAGATCTGTCCACATCTGAGTGTCCTTTTCCTCGAAAAAGTTTACTGAAACTGTTAACTAAAGGGGGGATGGTTGTGTCAGAATATTTTGCTTTTTAGTTAATATGGCTCCAGTTGCTCTCTAGAAAAGGTAGGTTGGGCGACGGAACAGGACTGACAGACAGTAGTATCACCTTCTTGAGGGCATTTTCCTCCTGCCAAATGGCACAGAATCCAACCACACTGGAAGTTTCCATTCATATAAACCTAGGAACTCCCGCTTGGGAGCACAAATAATTATGTGGAGGTGTCTGCACTGAAGATGTCGCCCCTGAGGGAATAGCACATTTAAAATATCCCCAGTTGATATCAAAAGCATGCGAAATAATACCGATTCCAGGGTGTAGTGGAGGAGAGCGGATAATGTGGGTTTCAACACTTTGCCATCACTGAAACCTACAGTCACAGGCAACAGCTTATTCAGCACGCCCATCACAATAACTTACGCTTCAAAAACCCGCTGACGCGATTTTATGACCAAAGAAAGTCGAGTGAGCAATATTTTACGACCCATGATCCCTCCTGCTCGTTGCCCTCCAGGCAACATGCCCTAATTGTGTTCAGTTTGATTTTTCCGTTAACATTCGCAAGCCGGCGTACGTAGTTTTGCATACATTTGATGTCCAGTAGGCTTGGACTCATTGCAGGCGTGGCCGAAATTGGGTTTAGGAAGCGGATGACACCGTGTGCGGGCTTTTTTACTCCACTTGACCTGGCGCATGCCGTTGACTCACAACTATCTTTACGAGGAATGAGCGTGTCCATTAAACGTGGATCAACAATCTCTGCAATCGTTATCATGCGTTTTTAATACCTTATAATGCTGACCTTACCTCCCGCATATGCGTAGGGTGCTCCAACGCCATGCCATTGCACGTAGAACTGTTTACTGTGCCTAGCGTCCTATATCTCGCTCTTTCTGACAGAAAAATGAAGCCGGACATAGTTCTTAACGATCATTCTGCTAAGATTTCAAGGCGAAAGATTGCTTTTGTGCGTGGTGGAAGTCTTCTTACCAAGTAAACCAGCTCATATTTCCTTAATATTGCAGGTTCATGAAACTTCATTCCTTAACATTAAATCGCGCATCTATGAGCCGTTGATCACACAGCATAGGTGGTACCAAATATCTGAGACAGTGTTTAGGAATCGGGAAGTGTAACTAACAAAATGGGGTGACTGTTGTCATCACAAGAAGGCCAACTCCTAAATTCAGACCCGTCAAATTCAAGGTGTTGATCCGGTTTCATTTGTTCATTGAGTCAGGGATCATGTCCCGCCACCGTCGATCGATGTCATTCTGATGCACACGGGCGTAGTGTTCATCGGTCTATCTTTATTGCCGCACGTAATCCGAGCTATTCCGTTTTGCCCTGGGGCTACGGTCCAATGTGCCCATGGGCGCCCACAGACATTTTACCAGCAAAGACAATTGAAGTTCAAATTCTTGTTTCCGGTGTATTTGCCGGGCAAAGCAGGTTTTCTGTCAGACCAGAGTCTCAAGGCAACACCCAACGCTCGTACTCCGTCCCGCCGTCAGAAGTGATCCGTGAGGGCCATTCCAAGTGGCTTTGAAAGCTCAGTAATTCAAACGGTCTAACATTGTAGAACGTAAGAAGCATGGGAATTATTGCATTGTGTATATTTGCGCGCCTGTTTTTGTGTACGCACCGGGGGATGAGAGAAAAAAGGCAAGTTTCGGAAGAAACCTCTTTATTCTTCGCAACCGAGTTAGTAGACGTTCAATGCGCTAAAACGTGCCCTCTTTATTCGGCTTCCAACAGTTCTGGCGTGCTGGTCAGGGATTGGTTGTTTCCCTCGCCGTAAACCTTTTATGGAAAAATCCCGGATGCTCGACCCATGATTGATTGGGTCGCACGCGTAGGCATCACGCTGGCCCGTTGATGCAGCGCAAGTTCCTTGGCCAGTTGGTTTCACGCGTACATTTCGCGGCCAGTTTGACCTTCCACGCTGTGCGTTTTCGTGTTTTTTTTATCCATTTTAGACCATGACTACATTCTATTCCCGGCGTCCGTAACAACGGCAGTTTATTGAAATGTTATACTTCATTGCATGCTACCCGTCGATGCAGTAGGCGGACTAGTAGACCATCCAATATTTTTGGTTGCCAACATGTTCGAATGAAGCTTAGTGAATAAAATAAAATTGGTGGAAGTTCAGTCGAAATTAAAGCGAGGAATTGCTTGATTTACAGGTCGCGGATCATTTTACAGGTCAAAATATTTGTGAAGTGTGTCCGATGTGACCATTATGAGTGACTCTTTGCCCATTTTGCAGAGATAAATTTGATTTTTGGATGTGGGAACGGGATGTAACTGCGAATCAAAATAATATTTTGAATATTTACAAAAGTTAGATTCGTATTCTATGCTATTGGGTGGAATTTTATTTGCCTTTTTCTTGTAGAGAGCCGACCTCGCAGTTGCGATGTTGACCATCAACTATGAACGCGAAAAAGTCATAGATTTCACTACGCCCTTCATGAATCTGGGTGTAAGCATCATTTTCAAGAAACCCGTAGGCACACAGCTCGACCTTTTTTCCTTCCTTCGCCCCCTGTCACCTCCTGTAAGTTCCACTTACACTGCTAGTGGATGCCTACTGACGTACGTAAACTTTTTTTTATTAAAGGGCGCTTATTCTTGGAGCGAAGATGTTGATGATGTCTAAAAGTAGTTTAAGATTCCCTACCACTTATTTTACTTGCAGTTGGGATTGCGAAGCTTTGAATTCCAGGACAGTCATGGCCCCTTTTTGCCCTGCTAGAAAGATGCCATCTGGCGCGGATACATTTGGCATTACACATAAAAATTAGCATTCATAAAAATGGAGATGCAATAATAATTTGAAAACAATTTCGCGAGCTTAATGTTTCTTAATCACAAGCTTGTTTACCATCCTTTCTCAAAGTAGAAGCCCCCAAATTATTAACTACGAAAGGAGTTTGGTATAGGATGATTTCCTTGTGTGGTCAATAAAGTATATTTATTTTATAAAGGCATCAAAAGACAGTGGAAAAACTGTATAGGATCAAAGTTGGCAATTTTGCTGAGTACGCTTTTCACAAGTGGCCGGAAGGACGGACATTCAAACGACAGTATCCCAGAGGGAATAAAATCGTGCCATTATGATGCGCACTAATCGGTGTTGTTAATCCACCTAAATACTCCCCTTGAATCAAAAGCATATTTCACAAGCTCATTCAGCATTTCTTGCTTTAGGCAACTTACTGTAAGTTAGAGGTCAGCTGTGCTAGTATCTGAGTAGGAATCACCTTGTTTTTCATTAAGATTCATTTCAATAAGATTAGTTCGTGTGTAAGCTCAAGTGTTCCGGTTCACTTGATAAATTATCGTTTTCTTCCATATGCACCTATGGTGTACAATTCCATATGTCATTTTTATTCCAAGGTAAATCTCTGCCTGATTATCTGGCACTCGTATGCTTTGAAAGCAAGCATAGAGCACCCAAGAATCTGCGAGTGTGCGGCATGACATTAAACAAACAGTACCAAAATTGGACTGACAAATATAGGTGCAATCAAACTGATTGCATTTCATCAGATAAGCAGTTAAAATTGATGCTGTTGTTCCTCGAAGAATTTAAGCTCTGATAACAGTCACAGAAAAAAATTATGGACTGTCCTTAACCAACTTTTAAGGCTCACATCACGTGCTCTTTAGATCTGGATTGGGAGAGGAGGTTTGGAGACAGTAGCCTTACGTCATGCCTGAAAGTGTACTATTAGTTCATATTTACTGTCACGTGTTTACTCTGACGATGGCAAGACACGAATAGGAAACTGCTGCTTCGGAAGTGTTGCACAAATTTCCAGGGAAAAAAAGGTTTGTGTTAAGGTAAGGCGATGTTTAAGGTTAGAAAGAAGCTTTTCGCTAAGAGCACATTAATACTTACCTTTCCTAGAATGTGCACAAGGCCATCTACATTCCCTTGTCTTACTCGGAAGACTCCTCTGTTTAAGATCATATGCCACCCTTAACTGGTACTATAAGCTCTTGGAGCCCAAACATTTGCCTTGCAGTTTCTTTGGCCTAAGGTTTGCTGTTGAGGAGTTTAATTGTTCGAGAAGAGTTAAGTTGAGGGGCACCGCTGTCAGCAATAAGTATTTGTCAAAGTTTTTATCAAAAGCAGACACCGAGGCATATCCGCTCTTTTCTCGCGCAGATACTGGAGAATATTGCTCTTGCTTCTTTATATGTTGGTATGTTAATACAAATGTTCAGAAATAAATGCTCAATGAGACAAAAACAAAATTTGACTTTATATCAGCGTAATTCCTAGGTTAATCGGTATCAACTGTGAGAACTCACATTGAGGCGGTTAGAACATAAATCATAATTTCTTTCGTGAACTTGGCCATAAAAAAGGAGAACAGCCTGCTGAAGTATTCAGTACCAGAAAGTGCCTGTTCTTACTTTCCCTTTCACCAGCGATTCCGGCACTACAGAAGGACTGGGTCGCGCGTTTGCTGTCTGTCACATGGTCAAAAGAAGAGGGCACGCAATTTCCATTATTTATTTGGAAAAAGTATAAAAATGGCCTTGGTTACGCAGCACAACTAAACGGCGGTCGCTGTATGCTGGCGAAAAAAGTTTCCACCGTATCGAGCTTTCATCTATTAGCCCCTAGCTTTGGTAGCACTAAAGAGAATAAAAATTCATATTTTCTGGCACGGTGATGACGCATCTTGCCAAGTCCGTTTTATTCGGAGTCCTTTTATTTTGGAATAAATCTCGCGGTCGAAAATGATGCTTCAAATATTACAAAAGAGGTTGAAAGCATCCAGTATCACGTTCAGATAAATTATTTCCCAAGCAAAATCGTGTTTCCAATAAGTTTGCATCAATACCATACGCTTATGTTAGAGCAATGCAGGCTTTAATCACTTGAGCCAAATGCGGTAAGAGTGGTTGGTCCTAAGAGTTCAAAAAGGATGGAAAACACCAAGCAGAGGCAGCCAGATTCTTAAAGAGGTTTTGACTTACTGAGACCTTTATGGGAACATTCTTAATTTTTCAAAAATATACTCGTTTGCTTCAAGTTATTTTTTCACTTCAAACTGAATAAACCAGTTGCATGTTATAACTGGAGCACTACGAGGAGCCACGTGGCATTGTATCACGTGGCTACAAAAAATCGGCAAAATTCTTCCTCCGATTTATTACTAATGCCTAGTTGTAAAGTGTTATTTCAGATAATGCATGTTAACTATGTTCTCCATTGAAAGGTCTACGGAGACTGGATAGGTGAACATTCGTCACGAGTTCGCGAAATTCCTAGCGCTAGTCCGATAGCAAGCTTTCACCTACATTGTCTATAAGCTGACGAACCGTGCTCTGACAGCTGTCCATCCAACACGCTTGGAGATGTACTTCGCTCCACATTTTCAATTTTTATCATTAACTATTTGAAGTTATTTTGGTGTGGCAACGAAATAGGTACCTTGCGAAAATTCCAAGGGAGTTATTTTGACCATCTGGTGTATTTCATTCCTTTGTTCAAATTCTTTCCTGACTTCATCGTCAATATTATTTTGCTAGCAGTTAAGGAAGAAAAATGCATGAAAACAGCCCATTAAAGACCCATAAATATTAGGTATTAAAATTTTCCCATTTGCCATAATTAGATAACTGAGTGGACTTAAGTTAATGCAAACTGTAAATTTATTTAATCAAGAATTACTTTCAGTATCTGTCGTTTACTACAGGTGTGGGGCTATGTGCTAATAGCGTACGTTGGCGTCAGCATGGCATTATTTTTTTGTGGCTCGGTTCAGTCCATATGAATGGCGTAACCCACATCCCTGCAACGCAGACTCCGAAGTACTCGAGAACAGTTTCAACATGCTCAACAGCCTTTGGTTTACACTCGGCTCATTGATGCAAAAAGGTTAGTACTCGAACGTACTCATGTGTTGCAGCAGGCAGTATTTTGGTTGCCCGCAATTTAAACACTTACGACAATTCAATACCATTTCACCGGAAGCTACTACGTAGCAGTAGCGATTACGTTTACCAATTCAATGATTTATCTTCACAGGATCTGATATTTTGCCTCGGGCTACATCTACGCGCATTGTAGCTGGATTCTGGTGGTTCTTCACCCTCATTATAATTTCCTCCTATACGGCAAATCTGGCCGCTTTCCTGACAGTGGAGCGTATGAAGGCACCGATTGAAGACGTCAATGACTTGGCAAAACAAACGAAAATCAAGTACGGTACCCGTGAGGGCGGCTCCTCAGCTGCCTTCTTTGAGGTAAGCTGAGACCTGCTGATTCCAACTTGAAAGACACGTCAATTTTACCTCCATAGGCTCGACTCGTGACTTGAACTTGGTCGTTCATGGTATGGACTAAGAAATTTAATCCCTTAGTATAATATGGGCGCTTCAAAGAGCAGCTCTTACATAGTTTAACAGTAGGCTAGTTATTGACGTTTTAATAGTTTACCTTACATTTAAAGCAAATTCCTGAATACAAGGTATCCTTTGAAGTCTTGTCATTTTATTCTGTTTGCCCAGTCTTACCACACTTGATTGCATACTTTAGTCATCACAATTAACGTTTTGCAACGTTATTAATTCGGAGTACTACAGTTAAGATGATATATAAAAAGGTCTTCCTAACTTTGAACCACAATTTTATCTTATGATCATTTGAACGTTAAACGGTTGGGTGGCAGATGGAAAAATACTACTTGCTATTTTTTCCGTTACACACAACTGTGAGTTCGTAGACCGACCTACTGACAGAAGCAGAGACTTGGCCTTCACCTCTCCGACCAGATTGCAAGACATAAACGAATGCTCTTTCGGTAGAACATGGTAATACGTTCCCCCATAGTACAGGTGGTCTTGCTCAAAGTGTCAGGAGGGTTTAGATTTTGGGGGTTAGTGTTAAATTTAGGCCAGGGGAATAAGTACGCCGTGGAAATGGTTGGAAAGCCACATGCAGTACGCAGTTCTTTTTGTCTTAGAGCGATCACATTTTGCGAGCAAGTGATATATGGGAATTTAAACCCTCGGATACTATGAAGACTAAAATGGTCATTTCTGGCCTCCTTGACCGCAGGTAGACGATGCACTGTCCTCGGGCAATGGCTGAGCCCTAAACACCGTCAGTTCGAGGGCCCGGTCAGGGTGAGAAGGAGAGGAGAGGCACCTGTAGGTCACGTTTATTCTGTAAAGCAGTCTGATAGCTCTCAACCTGCGGCCAGCCCTACGACTGCGAAGCCGTATCCAGAAGCATGACGCGGGCGCAAATGACTAAGTGTCATTGGCGAGCCAATCGCTGTCTGGTAGTGTTTTTCATTGGATGATCGCCTTATTTGTGGGCGCCTGCCCCTCGACTGAATGCTTGCATGCTCCAACCGCTCTGAAGCCGCGATCACGTGCTTCCTTGCGCGTCAGGTTCGGAGGGCTTATGTGCACCAATGACCCATTGGAGTCCGGTTCAAATTGTGGGCGTCACCGATCCGGGAAAGCTGTGTGGCTGATCTAAGATGACAAATGAGCTACCGGAGGTCAGTCCTTCCTCCATACCCCTGACGCAACTATTGATCCGTCAGAGGGACTGGAGTGTTTATGTTCGGCTAAGTTGCAGTCCACATCTGGCGGTGCCGTATGTCCGAATCGCTGCAATATGAACCTTAAGCCCCAGTCATGTGCGCCGAGGATAGCCAAAGTTTACCGTCCTGCCCACTGAGCCACGAGTCCAAGCTTTCTCTACCGTTATGGGGTCATTTTCCTGATATAAACGTCCATTACCCTGGTATAATAAAATCAGGGCGTAGTGGCGGCAAACAAAATAGCAAGCTCTTTTTTGTGACTAACGCTGCATAAGAGGAGGCTTGTCTTGCTTTCAGGCCCAGCTGCATTGGGCGACTGAATTGACAATATTGCAGAATGACTTAGCGGAGACACGCTCTGTTTATGCTGTTCGCATACAAACACACACAATGCACCTGCTTATCAACTTCTCCTGACCACTCTCGCAGAGTGAATATAATCCGGGCCCTTTTTTCACGGAATACTCACTCTGGTCTTATCTCAAATCTTGTTTATTTGGGCAGTGAAGTGTGTAGACAATTAGGCTCTTCCATTTGTGCCTTGGTGAGGGCTACTTGCAAACCTCAGTGCGTGCTAGTTGCTTAGTACTCCCAGAGAAGCGTATAGGGTTCGGTAAGAAAACAGTGAGGCCTTTTTCACCTCATCCCTCAAAAAACACCCGAAATTTGCTCACCAGTTGAAAACTTGTTTTATAATATAAGGCCCTACTTTAGGTGCCACACATAGTCTGTGCTTTCCACGGCATAAGATACTCCTTGAGATAAAGCGACATAAAGACATTCATTTTTCGTGTGGTTAGAAAATTTATCACTCAGAACTCTGTGGCTATAACACCCGGTGAGAAATCAAAAGATGAGCCATCTTTTTCTGTTTGAGAACACACGTTATCCCACTGTGTCTGCATCATTTGTTCCTAACTTCTCTCTTAAAATGGCATTTATTATGAAAAGGCCTCTTTCCGTGTAATTCATCTGTATTACTAAATCCTTAAATCCCATGACAGAAATCCAACCTCAGCGTTTACCAACGCATGTGGCAATTCATGTCTTCCAACAAAAATGTCATGATGAATAGCACAACAGAAGCGATTGCTCGAGTCAAGCGTGGAGGTTACGCATACATTCTGGAGTCGTCGGTAAATGAGTACTACACCCAACGCAGCTGTGAGCTTATGCAAGTAGGGAAACAACCTGGACTCTAAGGGTTACGGCATCGGATTTCCCAAGGTATGTTCTGACTTTGCATGTGTTTCCTTTGAAAATACCCAGCTCCACTTGGTCACCAGGCTTATAGCCGAGGAAAAAGAACCAAGAAGCGGAGGTTGGCTGAACATAAACTGAGTGCGCGATGGAGGCTGATACTGGGGTTGCGTGATCATTTACCACGTGTCATGAACTACCCCGCCAAACTAATAGTGTGCGAACGTTCTCATAAAAATGCCAAAATTTACGTAAGACTGTTAATCACTCGCAAACTGACATCAACGAGTGTACCAAAATCTTTTTAAATATAAAAGAAAAAACCTAGCAAATTTAAAAACTTAAAGGAAATATGAAAAACACTTGATATTGTTGAGAAATACTCAAATCGCTTTTAAAATATGGTAAATTCTGAAGCGTTAAATTTTAAATACAATTTTAAGATGATAACGTAAGCATACCTTTTTGTGTATATTAAGAGAACTATCCTGCGTCAAATTCTCTTTACGGATACCTCCAGGAATTGGAGTAAAACTAGGTTTAGATCGTCCTTGAAATATTGGTGAATATATAGTGATTTTAATTGTTTTCAATCTATTGGCAATATATTAAGATTTCATCTCTCTGTGCTTATCGAAACCTTCAAAAATAAGGTAGTTCGTATAAAAATTTACCGAATTAGTGAGCTTTTGAATGTTCTTTTCTAATGAAACGCCGTTTGGGTCATATATGTAGATTCCACCCCTAACCCTTAAAACTCATTGCCGAGATAAATGACCATCCTCCAACAAAAATTTGACAATTAATATACCTAAGATCAATTACAAACCCTTTACACCGAATTCCCGTTTGAAAAGCGCGTAAAGTAGATACTTCGCGGACTACCATATCGTGGACTTTACCCTTTTCCAAGGTCAAGTCCGGGTGATAATCTGAAGTTTGATCAGTTTTGTGACTTCCCTGTAAATAAGTGATACATTTTCTGCTGCAAATGACAGAACTCACTTAGCATTTTATATTGGAGCGCTTTTTGCTACATTTTGTTTCCTGTAACGTCCCGTTCTAAGACTGAAAATACAAAACTAATAATCCAGTTTACTTAAGCAAGCTTCCGATAGAATGGTTCCTTTTTACATGCACTTCTGTCCTTCTACAGTTTTCAACTCTACAGCAAAAATATTTTCAGGTTCAAAAATACCGTGACTCTTCTCGAGGTGATACTCCAACTCAGCGCTCCCAAACGCTCGAACAAATGCGGAGATATTGGGGGAATTATAGTATCGTCGAACCTTGTAACGATCAAACCGAAAAAGAGTGCTGACGCGACCTCACTCGGGTGTTGAGCAAGTGGGTGGCTGTTTTGTCATGGTTTTTAATCGGCTGCATCCTTCCTTGTCGGTCTCGCCGAATTCCTCTACAAGGCTTATCAAAGGTCAAAGATAACGAAGGCAAGTCAATACACCTTCATTACTTCGCCTAACCTGTGTAATTTAATCGACGATGCCCTTAGGTAAAAAGTGATGTTTCGTGAAAGAAAAGCATTTATTGTCCTCACACATGTTACCACACATTTATAACTACAGTGTGGTAATGTCGTAGTATAAAGTCTATTTTGCTATCTCCCTAGATTTGCCGAAATTTGTGAAATATTGCTGAGCACTTACGAACCGGTACATGAGTCGATCAAAAACTGTGGAATTAATACTGAAAGACCTTATGCGTTAATTGAAAATGAAAAAGAAAACTATTAAAGAAAGTATTATGATGTCTAGGAAGGCACATTTCTGAACACCCGAAATTCCGAAAAACGTCAAAAGTCGTTTGTAACTGAGTTAATCTTAAGTTTAAGATGACATACAGAGAGCGTCAGCATGCAATAAATGATTAAATGAAACAGTTCAAGTAGAAAAACATCTGCACATAAGTTTTTAAGTGAAAATTGACTCTGAATTTCCTTCAAGAGTATGTGGAATGTCATGAATGAATGGCGGTTGTACCACTAGCAAAAACTCAGTATGTGACATCTGCTTTCAAAAGAAACTGCCTCGAACACAAGATAACGAACATTTACTCTCAAAGATGTAAATATTTTCGACCGTTTAAATGATTTATAAAACATCTAATGTGTGCAACGTCGAAATTTTTCGTACGGGCTCGGTGAATACATAAAAATATGCAACATTTAAGTCGCAACGAAAATGAGCCTTCCAAATACCACCTTTTTGCCTTCTTTATAAGCTATCAGACTTTATATCGTACATTAAAGATTTAGGAGGAATATCAACGAGATTGGACAATCGATGCAAAAACCACATGAGCTTTAGCTTTATTATGCACCGTCTACTAAGCGAATATGTCTCATGGAAATGGGAAAAGAAATCACTGAAATTAAACACCTAGCTTGTCTTCGCCATGCGGATGCACCGACTGCGGGGCAGGATTTCAGTAGTTAAGTCAGGCACACCTATTGATCTACTCTATTGGGTTTAACCTCACAACTAGCCGCTGCTCCAGCGCAGCTGCGCGTCCCAATTCCTCATAGCCCATGAGTATCAACTCTACTTGCCATTGACTAAAATGGAGCTCTAGTCATGGTTTTATCTGTCGGAGCTTCGAACTCTTACTGGAGTCCATCGTCAGAGATGTACGCAGACGAGTCAAACAGTACGGGGCCACCGAATCAGACACCGGGTGACCTCAGTCCGGAGGTAACTGCGCAGAGCCCTGTGCCGGTGCCAGATCAATAAAATCGATTGAAACGGGTTCTCATCGGAGGCCCAGGCTTCAATCGATTCCCACCCTGCCTGCTTCTGCGTGGGCGATTATCTTCGCATTGGCTGTCTATTTTCTCTGTACAGTTCAAAAGCTCGTCCTTTTATTCTTTGGGTCTTCAATTTTTAGTCTAGGGTTATTTTAAAGATGCAATGCAAAAAGGCAAAAAGCGTTTTGAAAGCCGCCAGAGACTAGCGCCAGGAGTCAGCATGCCCGCCAGTCATCTGAAAGCGCTTTTTGATGATACGTCGGAAGAGGTTTCCATAGGGTCAAATTTTTCGTGTTAAACTGCTGATCGCACCCGATGGTAAGGGAGCTGCGAGCGCAAACCAGGAATTTCCAATGAAAATGTGCATCGAAATCGTCCGCTCTCAGATCCGATAGTCAGACTTAAAACGTACCGATTCTGAGCCTCAACGCTGAGTATACTGTTTTCACGAATATAGTACTAGTTATGGACGTATGCTGTCGGTGACATTTGACATTATAAGCGCATTGTTAAGGCCACTGCATGTAATCAGCAAGTTCCGCCAATCAGTGTTGTAATAGAGAGTCGTAGAATATGAGTGGACTAGGATTTGATGATGGCCTTAGTCGAACTTCCAATCTCAAACGGGTTTGTTTTTCTATAAGCCTTGAACAGTTAACAAGTGTGTCAAAAAAGAATAATAAATAAATCAAAAACCTTATCTAAGCAGTCCACTAACCATTCAGCAGCTAACACACAAGCACATTGGACTGGATAAACGAGGTTCAGTTTAGTCTATTTTTGTTACATTAAGGAAGGGTAGACAAGCGCACTTGAACTGCACATTGCGAAGAATAACAGAGCAAAAGCGAAAGAAACACCGATAAATAATGAACGTTGGCCAGCGGGTTGGCTATAGAATTGCATGCAACAAGAATGTAACTTCTCGGCCACCGTACGCGAATCGTGGTGTGGGCAGAAATTGCGGAACGCATAAAATGCATTACTGAAGGGTAGTATGTAGGATGGTAACAAACAGTGAAACGTTACTGACCCAGTTGCGAAAAACCTCGCTGTGTCGGAGGGATTCGAACCCATGACAGCAGGGGAGAAGACGCTCTCGCCACTCGAGCTACGAGGGCCCCACCGGGAGCCGTGAATTTAATCGCACTAGACAGAATGCACTACACCATATCTTGTCACACTAAAGAAACGCTAATAGTGAGCATTATGTTTGATAACGCGTAGATTTCTGCAGAGTCAATACAAGGAGCCGCATGTGTTGATTTCTGATGGCGGTGGTTGCTCAAACTAGCTGTGCAGAGTGAATTTTAAGTCTGCCCTATAAATTATCACTGTAAAACGCATAAGGCACTCATTAGTAAGATGCAGCACCAGACACAGATGAGCAGCCCTAGAAAGTAAGCCCATCTGCGCTAGATGGTCTTACTTTGATGTCTTCGCAGTTACTTTTTCTCATGTGTCTTACCACAATCCTAACATTTTACGCTAAACCCACTTGTAATTCACAACCACCTGTGTACGGCTGGAACATGTCCATTTGTCTGTCACCATATTTTGACTCGCGGTCGCAGACATACCTTTTGTCAGTGGGGGCAACCCCTGTCCGCGACCACTGTCCAACCAGAGCTGTTATTAGCGTCATAACCGATGCTGCCGTCAGCCACACCAAAAAGTGCATCCTCACAACCACTTTTGTGAGATCAATGCACGAGGAGGTGGCGCTGAGTTCCGCTTTTCAATGAAAAGCTCGCTCAGAGTACTCGCGACGTCGCTGGCCGAATCAGCCCTTAAGGCTCCCACAGCCGCCCTCCGCGTACATCCCCAGGGAGATGTCGCGAGTGCCGCAACGGCCCACGCACCTTGCTTGCCCTGCTTCTGTGCGTCCCGCGGGCTATCGTTCCCTCGTCAGCTCAAGCTTCTCCGACGAGACGACTTTCGGTCCTTCGATGTGACGCTTCTGCATCGAGCGCTGCTCTCAGTAATCGGCGTTCGCGCACCGACCTCCAGTCAAATGAACACAGGTCTCCACGCAATCTCTCTCTCTTATCTATGCATCTCCGACTGTGAAACACCACCTGGTGCACTCGTCCTAGCTCATAAAGCGAACCGGAACAAAGGTGGGATTTATTCCAAACTGCATGCGAATGCTGGGCGGAAGATGTGGGCTGTGTGAGACTATGCGTAATTTATGGCCTATAATTGGACGAGTCACGATATTCTAATTTATATCTTGAAGAACTATAGTGCCATGAGTAAATTACAGCCCGTCCTCATCCGCCGCACATCTTTGCGTTAATAAACGCTAGAAACACACGACAACTGTCGCTCTTGGCAGCACCATTTGTACATCCTTATGCTCAAAAGAATAGCACCACTGGCGGTCGTTGGCGACTATAGAAAAAGTGGAATTTTACCAAGCTCAGTAATCGAAAGGCAGGAAGTAAGCTTTCAGACTCGAAAAATTGCTAAATTGAAAGCGCTGTAAATTACTTGGCGCACGGTCAGCTCTATTTTTCGGTCCTGCTTTTCAAAGCGCGTCTTTTTCGGAGCTGCCTGGAGAACTACACTTGGCAAAAGTGATTACTGATGTATGCATTTAGGTGCAGTATATATATCTCAGTGATTTTTCGATTCGGCTAATAATTAAAATTTGTGACCAGAAAATATGTTACAGCAATCTCACTCTGTATTGTGCACATTCGGTAGACCAATTTCGTCCCTTTGAAAACACAAGTTATTTTAGGCATGTTAATATTTTGGTTCTATGCTTCTGATCATGAGATTATTTAGAAGTTTTATTTATTATTATTTACTATTTAATCTTCTATTCACTTAAAGCTTCATATCTGCCGGTATATTCATTGTATGCAGCAACGCGGCTCACATCCATGGAAAAACTGCATGCGCTGTAGTGCATTTCGTGATTTTCCTTCAACGTGAAAGTTGTATGGTATGTATTTGACCATGAGGTACGTAGTACATAGAAGTCAGTTCAAGTTCAAAAATTATTCGGAAATTTCAAAGGAGTTTTAAACCGATGAGTATCGGTTTAAGTATAAGGACCTACCGAAGACGCACTTTCTCCGGAAATGATCACCGGGAAGAATATTTTGTGCATAGCTTTCTATAACATGCATTTTGAATCGTACTCAAGGGCGCTAGAGAAGCATTCCGCCAATCTGACCTACATGGCCACTACGTGACATGCACTTCGGGCCAGCTGGAATAGTGACTAATCAGCCGCATAGCGGACACCCACGAATGTACCGAAAGCTTTGAAATACATGCTCGAACAACCCTACATGTGAACTGAGGTCAAAGTAATATTACTTTTGTGTGTTAAGAGGTACAAACGTCAAATGGGTGGCATATTCCTGAAAAGAGATCTAGTGCCATGGTTGTGGACTTGTACTGTTTAAAAGAAAATATCAGTTGGACATTAGTATACAAAGCCATTTTGGCTGGAAACTTCTTTATCGTTATTTTGATATTGATTACGACTGGTGTCAAAGTTTCCTTATGGCGACGATCACATCGATGCGAGTTTGTGGTCGATCAGTCAACTAGATCTGCGTTCTTTTGGCTTACTCATCAAACCATCCGATTTGCAGACTCCACCCAAACTATCAAAACTCATTTCCAGAGAAAATACTAAGACGATCTGCAACCGGCGCTGGTTAAAGCTTAATATGCCCAAGATCACTCTATCTTCTGCAACTGTAATGCGCCTCATCAAAAGTGCTTTAAAATTAAGCGCACGCCGACGAATATGCACGACTTACCTTTTCAAAGAGTTAAGTCGAGGTAAAAATAGTCGATGTTTGACCATTTGTTTGACTTGTGAAGCTTAATTCTTAATTTTCTGCTGAAAATGAAGAACTCACCTTCGCTTCTCTTGGAACCTCGCTATCTGGGATTACCCGACGTGCTCGTTCTATTGTAAATACACAAACCTTGAGTAGCCGAATATATGACTAAGATTTTGCTGAAAAATGTCAATCTTCAGCCCGTCTTGCCCTAACAACATGAAGGAACCTATATTGCACTGCAAAGTATCACATCGCGTGGCTTCCATTTAACCTCGTTTGTTCTGGAGGTGTCCAGCTCCTGCTGTTTCTGTACGTACCTTGCTTTTGGCCTCTTATTTCGGCATAGCATGAAGATGTTGATGCAAACAGGTTTATTACTGCGTTTTATAAAGCACTAAACTGCCATAATTTTCCCGCAAAATATAATTTATAAAAGCTGAAAGTGTGGTTCTGGAAAACAGTGTGATCTCCTTAAACCCGCCCTCATCCGATTTCTCAGCGACGTCATACTATCTCACACTTTCCGACTCTGCAGGGACTCATCTGAAAACCTACTAGCTTATACTAATCACACTGTCGCCGCCAAAAGCAGAAACATGTCTGTTCCTCTGCACGTAAATGCATGGGACATTTCTCGAGATATCCAGGCAACTCCTCCACTTTTGTCCAAACCCTACCTGTTTCCTTCAAAATGTAGCTTGAGACATGCAGTGTGCTTTAGAAAAAGGTCTCTCAAGCATCAGATCCACTCTTCGAAAACCAAAAGCGAGACTAAATACTTGCATTCAAATTACTCCCTCAACTTCCGGTCCACATATTGCATAAGTTGAGATCATCTGCATGTAAGACCACTTTTACAGAGTTTATTTGTTGCAGGTGATGTGTGAGCGTAGTTCGTTCAGCAGCCGGCATCCTTGATGTGACAAAAATATATTGGTGTTTCTTTTGCTGCACTTTTGATTATTAATATTATAACCATACCTCCAAAGTTATACTTTTTCGAAAATGAAAATATGTTTATAAGTTCTGTTAGCATTTCATGAAATAGCATACCTACTGTAGGATTGAAAATTATACCTCACTGCGATTACAATTGCGAGGTCATTCAGCAACAATTATAAACCAGAATGCATGAAACCTTCCTCGGCTTGAGAAAGAACGACAATACATTGAGAGGTTAGTCTCGAAGGATCACGAGGAGCCAAACAAGATTTGAACGTCCAAACAAAATTTTTCTAGGAATAAATTACCATATACAGGATGCGTCATATGTCTGTATAAACGCTCTAATAGTTATCTTAACCTATAGTACCCTGCCTCGCACCAGCTGCTCCACCTACAGTAGCGTCACCCAGTTCCACGCACACGTCCCGTGCCCTATTGACCCAAAGTGCATGTCCCTCGGGTTCTACCACTGTGGAGACCACGACAAAATATACAGAATGTACGCGTGCAGGTTTTCGATTTTCGATTCAAATTTGTGGATAGAAATTGTCTCATATCTAAATCTGGATTGGCTTAAAAGAGCAGAGTCCGATATCTCAAGCCACTTTTCTGTTGTTAACCTTTCATCGGCACAATACTACTGCAGTGGATGGTAGAAGAAAGAGTTAAATACCGTAACTGCAGCTAATGAGATAGGAAAACGACAGCTTGGTTTCGCTACCCCAATTATTAGTGATAGTATAAATTTCGGCTTTTTATTCAAATGGGCGTTTTAGAGACCTTAAAGCTATAGAATTTTAATAGCATCAGCTGAAGGAATGTGTTTAGTAAGGAAAATGCTGAATGCCCAAAGGTGAGTGATTAACTAGATATGTTAATTGTTTTCTGCTCTTATTCCTGGTAAATAAAGGGCTATTTTTTAAGAAACCAATTACAAGCTATTTCGGTGGCCTTATTTTCGCTTCAGGGAATTACAACAAAGGAGAGTGTTATGGGTCTGAGGGATTAGACGGATGGCATTCCCTCCCGGATTCCACGCGATCGCTCTTGCCTGCATTCAAATTCTAGAAGGAGCCAGAATGCTAAAAACTCGCCCCTCCACAATTAAAATCTATCCCACAGACTAGTATTACAGGCCAAAACGTCTAAATATAGCACCAGCAATGGTCCACTTCTTGGATGGATCATCCGGCCTTCGACAATGGAGCTAGATAGTGAGTAGAATAATGGGCCAGGTATTCGAAATGCGCGATCCTGGAACTCAGGGGTTTACCCACTTCGATGGGCAGATCGCCGACCTCCATTGGAACTTTCCTGCTGATGTGCGATTGAAGGAAATTCACGTGCTAGATGGGTTCTTTGTTATCACAGGTGCTTTGTTCAAACAATCTGTTGTCCTGTATCTTTTTATAAGATGCATATTGGATAAGCATGCACCAGTTCTTACTACTTGGGGCATAAGTCCCTCTAAGTTGGATTCAACCATTCTCACCGCCCTTCACCTTTGATCTGTACACCACACCTAAAATAGGCCTCTAAGCATAGTATTTGGCTTATTTCAAGTTTTTAAGCTTACGACACCTTTTCACCTCGAGTTACTGCAAAATCCTCACGGGTACTATAAATACGCATTGACAAATTATTGAGACATTCTCATCAGTGGGCCTCCCAGCGTGTTGGACTACAACTTTCCTGCGACTCGATTGCTAAGCTCGTCACCTAGCCTGCTCCATTCTAAATGCATCCGTGTGGCATCATTTAACTCCAGAAACCCCGCCCGTTGGTGCAGTGTAGGTGTCAATGATTTTTACACTCAGAGCCTATCACCCACATCAGAGTTTCGTTTGGAGGAGAGGGACGGAACACCGGTACGAGGTTACGTATTCTGTACAGAAACTCAGTGGTGAGTCAGAAGCTGGCGTTACATGAAACTCTGAGCCTCTCACGTCTGTCACTAAGCGTTACCAGGCGTGATGAATAGATGTCATGTAAGTGAGTCCAGGCTTAGCAGTCAGTTGATTGGCGCCGATAGCAGTTTGCTGGGCGCCCTTGAATTTGGCTGTCCAAAGGCCGCTCGAAGAAGCGTGCTCGATGTGACCTAATGGCGATAGGTACTAAAGGTGAAAACCTACATATACTTATATTTAGTGGTTTGTCCTTCCGCTTTGGATCCCGTCACTAGATGTCCTTTCTCAATACACTTGCAGGGAGATGTGGTGGCATGCACTAAGCGCATTCTCCGACGCGCCGGTGCCTGTACCCACTCCAGCGTCGGATTAGCCCAGCGGCTCTGTCAGCATTACTTGTGGGGAGAGAAGGGGTAAGGTCGGCTAGCAGGACTCTTCTCAGCACTCGCGCATATTCCTCAGCTAAGCAAGCTTACGCGCTGGCCGCCACCTCATATTTAAATGCCGCGTGAAACACCCAGCAGGGCAGCCTTCTCGCAGACAGGAGAGCCAGCTGAAGTGGGTGCCTTCTGTAATTACCTACGGTACTATCGCTAGATGGGATCCAAACCACCCGGTCTGGTTGTTAGCCGAGCCCTGGCCTATGCTGCGCGGACAACACGGCAGCCGATCGGCCAACTGGTTTTACTCAGAGTCCACCGTGTTATGCTCGCGCAAAGCGTAGGGACGGTGACATGTGCGCAAAGTTGAAATGCGCTGCATCTGCCGCATTCTTTCCCCGTACGCCGCAGACCCGCCGTCATGACCAAGTCCAGAAGACCGGGATGGAAGACTCAGGTGGCTCATGCGAGGCCCCAGCCGCAGCCGAGCAGTCTGTAGATTGGTGCAGGGAATGGGCGCGGCCTCACTAATGACTGAGTCGGTGACCGCGTGCCTGACCTGGTCCTCAAACACCGGCACTTCCCCAAACTGGAAGTTTGGGCGACTAATATCTGCTGGGTTTGAGAGCGCCAGAGGGTTTTAAGGAAGACGCAGGCCGTCTGCGGATCACCTAATTCAGCCCCTCCACTAACCACGCTGCTGGACTGGCTACGAGGTCTGAATCAATTGTCGGTGACGGGTTCCCGAGAGTGATGGAAGGTGGGGTCGGGTTTTGGTATCACTGCGAAACAGTCATCCTGAGTGTTGCAGCAAAATTGTTACTGTCGTAATCTAGGACTGGCCAGGGCATCAGAGGTTTAAAGTTTACCAGTGTTGTAGACGGTCCCCTTGTTCGCCGTTAGAGCCAAGGTATGCAGAAGTGTTCATCCCTGTATAAGGTGATGTTGTCAAGTCTTGGATTTGCATTGGGTCCGAAGATGTCCGACCAGGTCGATTCGCACGCGCGAGGTGCGTTGGCAGCGCGTGGGCATGTTGGGAAGCGGTGGCGGTATTGTTCCGGGGCACTTGTGACTTGGCGGAAGTTGCCAATCCACGCTTACAGAACCACGCCGTCGGCCAGTGTATATTGCTGTGTGTGTCGAGTGGCTGACCAGTGGACTGGAATTCGAACGGCATTAATCCTCCATATCCCATGATTTAGTGAATCCTGGTGTGTGCGTTATGGGGGCCAGGTTGTGCTGTGGCGCGAAGATGGGTACGCCGAAGCCCGTGTAATGCGCCTCCCGCATGAATATGGCTAAAAACAGTTGGTCCTGCTTGGCAGGGTGAGAGAGAAATGGGTCAACAAGATCAGCGCACCCTCCTACACCAACCCCGTCATCGTTACCTTTTACGATACTGCTGGACTGAATGAACCTCAATCCAGCTATGGTGGAATCGTCATAATCTTCCCTTCATTTTCGCCAGACCGGAATGCGGATAATCCCAATCCACGTAGTCGCTATATTGGGTGGGAATGGGATGCCAGGTCAAGGATGCAACACAGGCACAAAGTCCTCTGCTTAAATGGAACGTTCAGGCTGGCTTTTCCGGCGTCAACATCATAAAGCTACTTTAGAAAGTTAAAACCTTGGATTCCAAATATCCGAGTATAAAGAAATTTGACCTTATTTGTGGTTTGGGTGTAAAGACGATGATGGAATTATGCGTGGGTGCACAGGCGATGAAGCTAGAAGACATTCACGCGTCAGGGTCGCACATAATTTGTGGCTAAGGTCGCCTGGGAAGAACCTGTGTCTTTTCGAATTCGAATTGAGTCTTTCTTCGGGCATATTTCCTGCCAGCTTCGTTTGGCATTTCTCCAGCTCTTCCGTCTCGTTTCAGCCTCTTGTAGTCTACTTTGAGTCCATCATTGTATCTGGGTTCAATACTCAAACTAACTTCGAATAAGTTGCATTAAGCGGATAAATTAGAACACGATTAATTGAATGCTCTTTATAGGAACGGGAATTATAGGTTAGCCATTGTAATTTCACTCTTCTGGCTTATATTATCCGAAAATTAAGAAGACATCCGAAATGAATTGCAGAGTCTCTTTGGAATAGTAGAAATATCCCTAAATCTCTTCACCAAAATCTTCGCCTTGAAAAAAAACTTCGGTTGGCTAGATTAAATAATTTTATAAAGTCAACTTTGAAAGCATGCTAGCAGATCAGCCAGACGGTGAGCCTCAATGCGTTAGATATGTTATGCCACTGGCCATTTAATTGAGATTCTGAAATGGGTTTCGAACCAGAAAATGCATTAATAGAGCATTGTTGTTTGATTAATTATCTAGCGTAATCTCAAGATGTAGTCAGTCGGGACGCTGGGTTTATGAATGCAGGGACCTTTTGGGCCACCTGCTTTCAAAAAGAGCTACTTTCTATACTGAAACTGTTCGTAAAGTAGTATGTGGAACTCACAGTTGGTTTTCGACGCCCACATATAAAGGTTATATATCGCATAGAAAAGTGCAACCAAGCTATATCTTCTTCATTTGGTAGCAAATTGCATCTTCTCTCCTATACACTATGTAATGGAATGGTTTATCTCGGTTTTAACTAGCATTTATAAATTCACAGGACTTTAAGACAAGTGATGTTCACTCGTAAATAAAGCGTGGTTGGACCTATAGTCAAACTGTTTTGTAGAATATAAAAATGGTCTGCATCCTATGTAAAATTTTATGAGCGTTATACGAAATCATCATAGCAGGAAAAATGCTTTTCATGCAGTCATATACCAGTTATAACTTTAGACCTAGAATTAAGAGGCAGGTTTAGGTTCTAAAGTACAGAAATTAAATAAGTTTAATAAAATTCAGAAGAATCACCGTTTCTTCAATGATAAACTTCGGAGAGGCGTGACGATGCTACCGAATGAGTACAATAATAGTAGTGCTTGGTATCAAAATCAAGGAAGAAAATGCATGCTAATTAAGTTGTCATCTACAATAGGTATAGTGTTTGTAGGAGGCCGGTAAAAAACTCGTTCAAAGCCGACATCCCATAAAGCGATGAAAATATTTTTGGGATTATGCTTGCTAATTATAAATTATAACACTACACAATTAATATCTAATGGAATATCTGGAAATTTTGATGCTTCCCATCTAAAATGTCTCGTATCCTCCTACAAATTCTCATGCCTACCTTTGCTGCAGGGCCCATCTGACGCATCCTTAAAAGTTCAACCATCCAAAAACGTCAGGTAAAATCGGAAAACCTGGTCCAGTCAGTCTTAATACAGGTATAAACCACAGTTGTGAGAACTACAATAAATCGATGAAATTGAGCAGGCGCAAGATATTCCAAGTGTGCAACGTTTTTGATTGCCTGTTCATCCAACAAAGTCAAGCAGATTAAATCAAAGAAAGGTTATCTTCCCACTGCAGCCAGAATAGCAGCGCCTTTCAAGTTTGGAACGTTCCACGATACGCTAACAATGGTTACAGAGAAGGCAATAAATAACTTCCTAACACAACGTCGGCATTGTTTACAGAACTGACTGCGAGTGTGAGTTAGGAAATCCAGTGTAAAATGAACGCCTCTATTACCTCTACAATTTCCGAGTAAATGAAAAACCATTCCCCCATGACGCTGAAGATATTGCACACAGCTATCAATGTCGTTAGCTATACTCCTTAAACCAGGGGGTTCAACACTGATCAATTGCTTATCCTCAACGACAAAATGGACAGTAATACTAGCCTCAGGTTAATGAGATGATAAATAATTGTCATTTTACGGTGTGAAACCTCACCATGTGCCTACTTTTTCTCTCTTCAATGTAATTAAGTGATCTTTATTCTCTCAAGATGCCCAGAATTTGTCGTGAATGGCGGAGCTTTAGTCGGTTCGATAAATTAAATTTTAAATCCTCACGATACAGGATTAACTTGTTGTGAGTGGATAAAACCATTGCTGAATCAGCAATAGTTCTTAAGGCTATAGAGGCCAGCAGGTGAAACTTATCACATGGAGCCATCAAAATGCTCACGTTACCTATCAGTGTAGTGCATTGGATTATCATTTCCAACGTGGTCATACGAGGTTTTCTTCCCCGATCTAATGTAAAGAAGCCATATCGGTAATTTGTGCTAAGCCTTATATTATAAGGCAGGGTTTGAAATCCACAGAGTCTGATCTAAAGCGTCAGCAGAACATCAAATCCAAATTATATCTAGACCAAAGGGTACCACATCCTTGGCTCCAACCACAGAAAAACCTGGATTTGAAATGGATAGAAAGAAAAAGAATAGCAGTACTCAGAAGTTTATTTACAGAGGAATAGCAAAAAATTAAATATAATTTTATCAAAACAAGACAACAGGAGTGTGCATCCGAGTACTGACGGCAAGAGTGGCACAGTCGAGACCACCTGTGCAGTAGCGATGGGGATAAAGAGATAAAGGCGTGTACGAAGAGCGGTTAGAAGCATCAAGGTAATTACCGTTTATTATTTATATGGACCTTGAAAACAAATTAGCGATGAATATATCTTTAATCAAATTCCTGGAATATATATTTGCTTATCGCGGGGTTAGGGTAAGAGTAAGAGTAAATTTTAGCTGAAGGGTTACAGTTTATGGTAGAACTAGGTTTAAAGATTATGTTAGGTTTGCGTTTACCAGTAGAAGTAATTTTAGTCAGGACATGAAATATTTACCCCTCTTACGCCTTACTTTATTGCTTGGGAGGGACGTTTTCTATTTTGTGTCCTGCCCTGGAAACCATATAAGTAATTTTTTACCTAAAGAACTAAGAATTATCTGATTGTGCGAGAAAAGTGCTGTTTATGCTTTAAACTTCGCCCTTTCCCAGCCATGCTGGGAGGTGTTCCTTTATTCTGCTTGGCTAGGCGCCGACTCATTATTATCTCTTCTCTCCACAGGAACCGTGGATAAGTAGATGCATAGGTGATCCCAGATCAGCAACCTATCCTTACCTTCCCGAAAATGTAAAACCGGGTTGGTTAGAAAAATAAATTCTCGCCGCTGGGAAGGTTTAGTTTGCATGGCTTGGTCGAGCGTCTTTTCAAGTTCCACTTACTACCCTTGAAATGGGACTTTGAGAAATGGGGCTTTCTTTTCTGCAGTTGGTGTGGGGTTTTAATGTTTTTTGCGATCTTATTCTAACTTTGTAATAGTTTCTGGATCTTTCTGAGCTCTCCTTCGATGCAGTCCACTGAACCAATTTTTCTAGCCCTTTTGCACCAAACAACAGATAGATTGCGTTTCTGTTGGATGGTGTCAAGAAAACTTACCGAAGTTCGTATATTGTTCAGTAGACCTTCACCAGATACCTGCAAATCAGATCTTCAGCCCAGGAAGCGTCTAAGAAAGGAAGCCTCCGTTTCAATACCTCCGCGTGAACAGTGGAAGGATGTGCTTGAAGTTAACATCCAGAGTGTATCTAAATTGGTTTCTGCTTTGTAATCCATAAAGATCTCGTCATAGCGACCGTTGTGGCTATTTATTGAATCCCGAGTCAACAGCTGGGATTTCTCAGGTTGCCCACGAACTCAATAAAGAGGGTCCAAAGGGCGAGCCAGCAGCTCATCCTTCTTCTGGATTTGGTTTTGTCAAAAAGAGAACTACTTACGTTTAATATTACATCACCAATATCAGTTCACTTTGTCGACGAGATTCCCCTTAGATATAATCCAAGATTTCTCATTAGCTACGTTTTAAAGTGATGAGACGTATAAAGGAGCATCATTATGCCGTTTATGTCTTTGACGTT
>WEDG01003862.1:0-60426 GCA_017591395.1 Schistocephalus solidus
GGGTTATGTTACCTTTTTGTCGTGGAACTTCGAAAAATTAGTTGTAAACTACAAATGCATAGGAGACGCAGATTCGTTCGAAAAAATTTTCCATTACTAAATAAGTTTTGCTGAAGTGACATGTTCTCTTATAATATTGGAAAAACTTGAATTTTCTGACTTGTATGATATTTTGTAAAATTTATTTTGTTGCTTTATTTGCATAGCAAGTAGTTAAGCCGATATTGGCATTTAAAGTTAATCTTATAAATCCTCAAGTGTTTACCACTGGTTTTCGGTTTCGCGCTAAAAATTTTCCAGCATTAATACATGTGGGAAGTAACCAATAAGCATATTAACGTGCCAGGTGTCCGCGGCATCTAAGCTATTATTTTTAGTTGACAGCACATGGAAAAATATCACTGCCGATCTAACGTAGTTGGAATATGAAATCTCCTTTAATATGTAGCGGCATGTCTGTTGGTTGGTGTTTTTAGCGATGGAGCTGGAGCTGGTCACCTACTTTTCTCTGAGTCAGGAAAACGGCACACTTGCGTTGTGGTTTTGGACGAGACTGCAAAAGAACATCAACCTTTGACTCAGGCAGTAACTTTGTCTGACTCCGACTTATTTAATTTCATAACACATGTAAGCTTTTAGGAGATAGTCAAACGTACGGATTGTAGTTCGCGGCTCCATGGCAAAAAGACCCCATTTCGTCCTAAGCGTTGGGTCTTTTTAATTGCGGTCTCTTCTGGCTCCTTCTACCGCCTGCTGGGGTCGGCAGAAACTGGTGGGTCAGTCAGATGTGTAGTTGCCGATGCTGCATATGGAATCCGCTGTCTAATTCGCTAGTTGTATTTACAGCTCAGTCGGTTGTTTGCAATCCGCACCGGTCTCGTTTGTGTAGGGGGGCGGAGGTGATTCAAGTTATAAAAACGGCAGTGAGTCAAAAAGGGGATTATGGAAAACCGGTGACGTAAAATAAAACGGCTATGGGAAATATTTAAATCTTACTTTGGGATTTTCCAGGCATTTTGATGGTGTATAAAACAAGTGAAGTAATGCAAGAAAAGGTAGGATGAAAAATATTTAAAAACCGTCAAGGCAAAGTGCAAATAAAAATGATGTCCGCTTAAGCCTGAGATCCGATATTCAAGAGAGAGAGAGAGAGAGAGAGAGAGAGAGAGAGAGAGAGAGAGAGAGAGAGAGGAGAGAGGAGAGAGAGAGAGAGAGAGAGAGAGAGAGAGAGAGAGAGAGAGAGAGAGAGAGAGAGAGAGAGAGAGAGAGAGAGCAGGAGAGAGAGAGAGAGAGAGAGAGAGAGAGAGAGAGAGAGAGAGAGAGAGAGAGAGAGAGAGAGAGAGAGAGAGATGAATACGCTTTATTTTAAAAAGTATCATTCAAAAATTTTTCGATAAGAAGCTGGTTCCATTCCCTGTGAAAAGAGGCCAACTTAACAAATTACGAAAAGAGTTAAAAGCTTTACAGTTGCAATCGCAGTTTTTGTATTTCTATATCTTTACATGTAAGGTTGCAATGAAAATGCAGAAGGCTGGTATACCGAGGTATGGCAAACGATACGTCGGGAGCCTGGACGCATTGGACTGGAAGATTTCGTACAAATTTGATATGAATGAAGGGGATAGGCAGACTCTCTCAACATTCGATCAGCGAGTTGTTTGACTGTTGTGCAGGGGCACTTGTATTAGAATATCACCTAAATTAATATTCCTTTGACCCACTTGTGAAAAAAACTCGGTGGCCTCGGTGGCATTCGAACCCACGCCAGTAAGGGAAGGCTTGAGTACAGCCAACGGTCTAGCCAACTGAGCTACGAGGCCCCACCGGGAGCCGTGAGTTATATCACACCTGGGTCAAGTTACCTGCCCAGCCTACTGCAACGTATGCCAAAAATGCTCTACTTAATTAATATAACCAACAGCAGTAGCAGCAGCAGAAGAAGAGAGCATTCTGGGAACACGTTTAAAATAAGAATATTTCTTTTTAAGCAAAGGAATAATAACAGAAGAACAGCAGAGAATGAGAGCGAAAATGCAAGCATCCGTAAATCCACAGCTTCGGTGTTGGGATGTGTTATGGGAACGTCAGAGACGATTGAAAGGAATAATTTACGAATTTGAGTCAAGCGAGCTTCGATATGAAGGGAGAATGATAGCTTGTATGACAGAGTAAAGCTAACGTATTGGGAAAAGGCTATAGCATTGGAAAGAACGTCCATGGATTCAGAACTGGGAGGGTCCCAGTTGAAAAACACTTTGGAAAGATATCTGATTGTGTAATAGAAGACCACTTTATAACAAACATGTCATCCTTCAAAGACTGTAGCCGTTTCTCATTTTGAAGAGGATGGCCTTGAAGGCGCAGGAGAAGTCAAAAGGTGTGCATGCGTACACACGGAACCACGCCAGCAACAGCATCTAGGGTACTATGCCTGGCCTTTTATGCAAATTGTAAGGGATCGGAAAAATCGGAGGGGAATGACATAATAATACCTAAAGTAACTTGTTCCGCAAGGTGTTCAACAGGACTACAAGGTTAACCACGAAACCTATGCTGCTTAATTTCTCATCGCCAATTAGTTAGATTACGGGAATTACCGAAAACGCCTTCAGTGGCATAAAGAGTGAAAAGATGCGAAGCGTTGATATGCTCGATTTCGTCTGTCAACGGTGCGTATACGCTGCTTGGTTCCGCTGACTATGCACTGTATGCTGAAGTTTGAAGTATTCTTGCATCAGTACGTATTCTTACAGTGCTAAAATTCCTATAGTTATTTGCCAACGAAAATGGTTTGTGAAAGGCTTCTCGGTTTCTCGCTTTTATAAACCCTTTGTCAATTGCAATAAGATGGCCAGCGTCAAAGATCGGAAGGACTGCTGCTTCGCTCGCAGTAACACCAAAATATCCAGCCAACCTGAATTTTTGTATATGGAGAGGCGTAAATCAGGGCTGGTATCCGTGTTGGGTGTATGTCACTGTCACTCCTAAATTATACTACCACGTATACCACCTGTTTGCAAGGTAGGCATTAGGTGGTTATTCCGCAGAAAATGACTCTCTTCGACTGATTATGTACCTTCCAAGTCCTTCCTGTAATAATTTATTAAATTCTTGTTTTCAAGTTTTTTATACCTGGGGAGATCCCGTAAGGAGCTGAATCGTTGGCGGCTGCAACATGCAACAGCAGTAACATTGGCTAAATTTGTATGTGAGCTTTTAGCTTGTATCTATGTTGGGATTACTGTGGAGCCACTCATGAGTTCAAGCTGTTCCAGAAACCACTTTTCATGTCAGTGCTATCCAAAAAAACTCCCTCCTCTTTATTTCACATTTTGGGAAATTGCAGATTGTCGCACAGCGCAGAATATAAATCTAACCGCTGTTTTCCTTCTTTTCAACGGAATAGGTTTCCTTGAACCTTTCCGACAACAACAAGGATGACTGGGGTGGCTATTTCTGGCTTTTTCACCATCAGCCACCCATACACAACGCCAGGTGGCGCATCACTCGAGACTAGAGCCAATAAACTGTTGATTAGAATTCCAATTCTCTAGCCCGCAGCGCCACGGTCTCGTTGTCATGCTGGTTTAGATCTCGATTGTCGACGTTGGTTGATGAACGGTCACCGATCGCTAACGAATCACTCATTCCGCTCTGCCTTGGGGCTCACAATCCAGCACCTCCATCAGCCGCAAAGGGGCTTTTTGAAGAAAAGGCTGGTGAATATTGCCGGCAAAGGCAAGGGAAACTTTAATGTCATTTCTGCCTTGTTAGCTGTCATCAGCCATTCATTTTCAACCCCATGTGGTGGACCACCCGAGACTTGAACCTACAACCTGTTGATGAGAATTCCAAAACCCCAACCCATGCACCATGTCTTGCCGGTTTTAGATCGGGTATATTTACTTTAATTGATGAACATTCCGGTACTGTGCCTGTCGTCTGACTGCTAACTGAACTCATCAACAAAACATTAAATTGGAACTGCCCTCTAAAATACTTCAGGGGACGGCTGGTTTTAATTTTATGCTGGCAGAATTTATGTGCCATCATTCAGAATCGCTACGTCTACCGTTTTTTTCTTCTTCTTCATCCTCCTCCTCCCTCCACCTCATCAAGCACTTTCACCGTTGCATCATTGTATTTATGGTTAGCAGCAACAGTACAAGAACATCCGTTCCATATTTTGTGTTCGCTTCAGTTCGAGTGTGTGAGATACTGGAGTTTCCTTTGAACGAATATGACCTACGCATGTAAGCACTTCTCATTACAGATTTCGGCAGACAGACGGCAGCAGACGGTCAGCGCTGGGAACCATTGGTTTCGCCGTTCCGGCTGTTCTCTGTCGGTTTCGGGTTCTTTAATGCGTTTCATTTTTATCCCCTTCATCGGCGTCCCAGGGATTTTGTCTCTGCCATCATTGGGTTTCGGCTAGTGGTGTATGCCTCCTACCAAAAAATAAACATTTTTTTCCGCAACACATGAAAATCACCTGAAAGAAGATGCGATTGAAATTGAATGGCCTAACGTTTTGGGTGCTAATTCGAACTCATCCTCAGCAAGAGTCGCAGTCAGGTTGGCAGCCCGTGAAAGACCTCCAATGCCAGTTACAGCGAGCGAAATTTCCGGGTTATGATCACGCCAACATCCATCATACCTGATGAAAACGCGGCGACTTGGGCGCGAACTGAAAAGTAATCATCACATCAATTACGACCCTAGTGGTAATCACGATAACTACTAATAATAGTACGCATTTAGTCACATGGACAATGATGATGGTTTCGACTAAGAATCCGAAACGTCAGGCTAATAAACTTCTTGTTCCAGTGGTTGAAATAATCTTCTGAACTGCTTCCTGAAACTCCCTTTTTTGCCTCATACCCGACCCAAGGTGTTGCCGCAACTGAGATTCAAATCTGCGACATGTTACTTAGAAGTGTAAGGCTCTGAACATTGCGCCATGGGCTCGTTGTCCTGTCGGTTGAGATGGAGAATATACAGAATGTACGCAGAATGACATACCTGACAAAGACCAGAGAAAATTATCTGACCTTTTCTAGCTTACTTGCCACGACACACAATCCGAGGGCTTGCGCTATCTTTGGCTTGCAGCGCGCTCTTTTGGTCTTCAGTCCGAAGGACTTGTAGTTAACTTGGTAGGTCGAGGGAAGGGCAAATAACACAGGTTCGATACACCGGTGTATCAAAACATGCATTTGACTAAGGCTGACTGAAGATATCTAGCAGGCCAGAAAATGGCCCTCCCGGTCCTTATTGTCGTTTTCGAGACTTCATGCAACAAATATGCATGCACTTATGGTATAAAACGATCATGTGAACTTTTCTGTGGATGTAATTTTATGCGCGTTCAAAAATACCTTTGTTTTTCGGGCCTTAAGTACATTAACTGTGTCCCTTTTGCTAACATATGACAGCGTTTTAATCAAACGTTTTTTTTAACATTTCATGGTACGTATTTTTCAAGTGCGGAGGTTTCATGCCTCCGATGATTTCTCGCGTCTGGAAAGTAACTGCAGGACACCTTATGATTTTGCTAGCACACTCTGTCCAGACACATTCGGTTACGAATTATCGGTGGACATAAGGGTTCTGGTTTCCATCCGAGACCCCGTAAATCCATGAGGAGGATTTTATTCAATAACTACGTCGTGCCAAAGGTCCTTAGTCAGACTTTGACTTCAATAGCTGAGTATACGCGCGTCGCATCTGCTGAGCTCATTTATTTCCATTTGCGTCCATTGTCACCTTTCCTTCTCATCTCCCACCCCCTACGAAAACTACCAGTTACCAGACCAACTCCCCACCCACACATTACCAATCGGAGATAACAGAACGTGGATCCTCTAACGATAGAGGCTGTGGGGTTAGACTCGATCTGATTCTACACTTCTAGTTCTTCACCACCCCTGGTTGGGGCATGACACCCTAAGGAGACGAATAAAAGGCAACCAAATCACTATCTTACTTCTTTGTAGACGATACATTTCCATCAAAGATCATGTTCCGCTCTTCGTCGAATAACAGTATGTATATAAAGTACTTGCAAGCCTTATGACCTGAGAAAGATTCGCTGAAGCTAATAGTTCAGCACATTGAGTTCTCATTAAATGGCAGTTTTGCACACATGCTTCCCTTACTCTTGCCGAGATGGGATAGCGTATCTGGATTCACTGTCATCCATGCCAAGTTAAACAGTTTAGTTTAAGATTGGCATAGTAGTTTTAGCGGGTCTGTTTATCTGTGAAAACTAAACGGGTTAACGGTTCTGGAGGACGATCCGTTGCTGTTATTAATAATTTTTTTACGATGCCAATTCCAGCGCAAATGCGATTCCCAAGAAGTAATTGAAAACAAGTAGCCGTGATTTCTTGGATAAGAAGTTTATTCACCTGACATTTCGGATTCCATCTTGAACCCATCTTCTCTCCACGTAGGATTTACCATGTCCTGAGGCTGTTACGGAAGATGGGTTCGAGCTAGAATCTGCAACGTCACACGAATTAAGTTCTTGTCATGGTGATCGCGTCTAATTCCTCTTCATTTCCGATTATCTGTTTCACGAGTACTGACGCCTATCGCATTGATGGTTTGTGATTTGAAACAGCCTGGTCTTCCCAAACGGTTTTAAAACATTTGACATAAGGAGGTTAAAAGTAAAAGCTACTGTAGACACAGGTACTATCTAAAAGTCCAAACACGTTTTTCACTGATATTCTGCCGCCGCATGACACAGCAGCGTGCGGTTCGCCTCATCATTTCGTCTCTCAGTCTTCAATTCGAACGTTAATCTCTGCTTCAACGTACCGTCGTTAGGTCCAATTATGATTGATTACTGGATATTGCGCAGCGCGCTTTTGGCATCTGCTGCTTTCGGACGGAAAGAATGTTCCCTCCAAAAAATTTTGGAAAAGTGCTTGTGGAAGTCCCCATGGATTTGCTAGCCGCACTTGACTTGGTGGCGTATTTAAGGCAAAAACCTCTACGGTTAAATGCATTTATACAAGCGGATATCTGCCCACGCAGTTCAAAGTCCGTCGCAAGAGAGCGCATATAAGCCATCGTAAAGACCAGTAATTCTGCTTGTTCCACACCCATTCCTAAAAATAGATTCCTTGTAGTGGCAGAACTAACGGACTTTTGTAATGGGAAGGAACCCTCCACAGCCCACAGACAATACGATTAAACGGGATTCCTAACCAAAGATGAAAGTCCTATGACTTTTGGCAGAGGCAGATCCTACTAAAATTTGACAGCTGGACTTAAGAAATCTTCCTTTCACCTAAATTCTTCTGATCGGGTTGTGCAAAAAGGATCGCACCCTTCTAACGCAGGGAGTCGTAGTGCTAAGACTGGCGGCAGGAAGTTTCTGCAAGCACCGTTTACCTTCCCCCAAAGGAATTACTTATGGACAGATTAGTCATTGTTGGTGAAAGGAGTTCATTGTTAAGTTCGCATTTTGCTTCGCGACGACTATAGACTGGCACCGCAGGATATGGGAAAATGCCCTCACCACGCTCTATAAACAAAATTTACCCTTGTCCGAAATCAATTATTTCCATTTTTTTCGAATCTCCTCGTAAATAAATGCGCAAGCATGCAGTAAGTTTTTTGGGACAACCTTGGCGTGCTAGGATAAAATCCATCTGCGATAGTTTAGTTGCTGCCAGTATGGTAAACCACAGGAGTGTCGGTTGGTTATTATAAAACAACGCGGTTATTCTGATGTTCACGAAGTCAGTTCAACTCAAAAGTGCATATCAAATTTTGGACTTAAGCTGAAAATATTTTCCCGAAGGATATACTTCATGTTAGCACATTGCTTTCTGAAATTTAAAATGCATAAATGATTTCAAAAGTGGATTATATACCAGAACACACGCTGGGTAGGCTGGGGGACTCGATGGCGAGCTGAACACCTTGCAGGTCCGTCGATCGATGGCAGAATTCAAGGAAACACGTATCTGGATTGATTACCACTACCCGTGCTGTCAGTATTGTAGAACACGCAGTACATGCAATGTTCCCAATAGTAGTAACTAAGATATCTGATCTTGGGTCAACGGCAAAACGCGTAATGTTCAGTAGCATTTAAATCACCCGAGGAAGCATATCTACTCAGTTTCAAGCAAACCGTTTTAGAAAAACCGTCTGGAATATATCCAACTAAAATATTCCACCTGAAATACTTTATTGTTATTGAGGTTTTCATCCCTTCGACGAACAACCAACTGGCCTGTTCAATTTATGCATCAGCCCTGTGGACGACTTTGCAATTAAAGTAAAGTAGTGTAAGTAATCATTATGGAAGATTCCGTAGTAAAGGGAAAGGGCAGTTTTATCCAGGCACGTTTGGGTCTCGTCGGCTTTTATTTAACCAATAAAAACCCCTACAATAGCCTGTAGTCAGAAGCAAATTCATGCGTTCACACATGCATTGGATGGCCCACATGTGGGGTCTAGCAGACAAGTCATAGACATTTAATCAAACCGAAGCTGCAGCTTTGGAATATAGTAAAGCAGGAATGGACGTATACCGTTATATCGTAGTTTGGCCGAGTTTGGCCTGGTATTTGGTTGCTTGTTCGTGACAATTGCCACTTGTAAGCAGAGTGTTTACTTCAGGAAGTCGATAGATCGGCTCACCAGTTTATAATTAAGTAGAAGCACTTTATTCAATAACTTTCGGTGCCCTTATAAAGCCAAGCATGCATTATAAAAGCAAGCATAGCCTATCGTTTCTTAAACTTCATTCTTAGCAGCATACTTCCTTCGAAATTGTACTTGCACAGGATGGATGTTGGTTTCCAATTATGAGCTTTGTATGCCGTTAAGTATCCACTCATAAAGCATTGTATCTGTTGCTGCTGCTTATGAAATATACAATATGTTTTACATAAGTTGCAGACTTTTATGAGCATTTTATACTTTTTTCCCAACAAATTTAAAGAAAGGTGTATAACTTTACGTAGTTTGAAAAACCCTGAGTGCAAGGGGAACGACTGGTTCGGTTCAAAATTATTCATAGATTGAAAGGCTTTTTAAAAAACAGAAAGATACACTTCATTCAACTTTACTGTTTAATGGAGATGTTACTTCCTACCAAGCTCGTAAAATAAAAGAAATATTTTTTTATCAAGCTTTATATAAAATATATTTGAGCTGATAAAGGCATAGAAAGCAAGGTGTAAACGTATATTTATTTAATTCTCTGACGAGTGCTCACTGATTGTTAACGGAACTCACTCGTTATGACTGGCTGAAGAAAGCTAATGAGCCGGAAATGGCCATTCCAGTCTCCTTTGTCTTTGTCGGCATCGTTATTGCTGCCTCTTCTACTACTAAGCAAAGCGGGACGAATGAGTTCCGATAACGATCGGTGAGCTTTCATCAAAAAATGTCTATATTCCCATGGGGCACCGCCTGGGGTTGGTTATGACTGGTTGTGACGGCTAGTGAGCCAGAAATTACCATTCCAGTCTCAATTTTCTTCGTCGGCATCGTGAATTCTGCCACTAATTTAATTGTCATTTACTAGGTTGGAGGGGTTTTGCAGACTGGCATCGAGACTGAAATATCTAGGGATTATGTTGTACGATAATTTGTATTTCAACTTCAATTACTTAATATTTTCTAATGAAAAACCCTTCAGAATTTAGGTAGGCATTTAATGAGATAACAACTCTCCTCTAGGTTTTCAAAGGTCGACATATTACTGTTACGCAGAAATATGTCTGGCACGACATCTGACGTGCGAGAATACTAAAATTCTAAACCTAGGACTTGATTTGGCCGGATGATGCTCCACGACTTTTATTCTCGCGATATTTATTTATTTTTCTGCCATGTTAGTTTTTTGGACGTTTTTTGTTAACCAACTTGGCCATAATACTTTCCAATTAAACGTGATTCTCTCTCTTTTCTTCATTACAAGGCACAATGAACAATGAAAGGGTTAAACCTGCGCTTATATTCGCCATTTTCTAAACGCTACGCACTGTTTTTTGATCTCACAAACGTACATTTCTTGCCTTTGCGCAAACCCAGCAACGGAGAATCCTTTTGTTGTAAAAAATGTAATTCACATAGAATAAGTTGATAAATTACAGAATTTTTCATAATGATGTTCCAGCCCAAAATCTTTTTGCAGGCCTTTATGTACAGAATAGGGGAAGGCAGACAAGGATGGGATGTTTGGCAAACTTCTGGTACGTAATATAAATAATTGCGCGATGGAACCCACCGGGATAGCAGAGCAGCCGCAACCAATCACGCGCTTCTGAGAGCCCGCTTTGCGTTTCATTGGTCCAGTTAACAGAGGTCACGCATCCGGCTGGGTCATTTGAGAGAAGAGTTGGAAGCACAGCAGCAGCAGCCATGAGTGGATTCTTGTGTGGATGTAGTCTACCTTTCTCTGTTTGACAGCTATAGAATGCTGTAGACTCGGGACAAGCGGTCTCCTGGAGAATCCTTTCACCGCTTGAGTTCTGGCTACGACAGTAGCAGTGATTACGCCGTTGAAGGTTACATCGCTCAAAGATGTAAGCTGGCTCAACGTGCCGGAATGGAAAAATACTGCAGGTAATGAGATGCATCTGTGCCTTTGACCCGCAAACCAGCATCCCTCATGTAAGGCCTTATCCAGTTTGTTGCAAAGACACTTCCCCCATGTCACGTGCCTTAGTAGAATAGAGATTCCTCATCCACGTGGACTCAGTCTCTCGTAGAGCAGGTGAGGATTCACCAGTGATTCCAAGCAACAGATTCTCCTGTGACAGCCGTCTCAGTGGCTTATTTTTCTGCTCGCAGTTTCGACTCACCCATGGTGAGTATTCATCAGTGTCTATGTTGGTAAATTCGGAGAAGGAGAGACTGAAGGTAACTCGTTCCTCCTCCTCCTCCGCGGGTCGTGTCCGCACGGCCTTCGGCTCCAACTCCGCACTGCGTCTTCTTCTTGAACCCATCCTGCTCATTCGGCCCTGCCTACCCAAGCATTTGAACATTCGTTGAATAGATCTGCCAGCCCGGATTAAAATGGAGGCCGAGGCCTCGTCCGACTGAAGGAAAGCTCTGGAATTATCGTGATAGACAGGGGAGGAGTTCTGCAAGAAGTTGCGCAGCTTTTCTGGCCCAGCCTGATGCTGCAGTTTTTCTTCGTCTCCCGCCTGAATTAGGTGACCCGTCATTCCGATGACGGAGTGTATAACATCACCATGAAGACGACGAAATTCCCGTGCCTGGGCAGCGGCCTCCTGTTCATCCCGTCGCTGATCGTCCGTGTTCATTGTCAGAAAACGCAAAACCAGGAGGTTCATCGCGGAGCTGACCACGGTGAGACCAAAGAGGATGAAGATGAGACTGAAGGCCACGTAGTCTGGTTGCTTCACCAGGGAGTCCTCCCGTTGCAGGGCCACGAAGTCACCAAAGCCGATGGTAGTCAGGGTGATGAAGCAGTAATAGAAGGCATCTAGATAGTGCCACCGTTCGTATTGAGCAAACACTGCCGCGCCGACAGTTAAAACAATGGTTCCGACATTGGCACTAAAGAGAATTAGATGGGTCTGGGAGACGATTTTATTTTGGCACTTTAGAAGAGACTTTAAACGCCGCAGTAGGCACGTAACGAGGGTGTTCATACGTTCGCCGATGCTTTGGAACATGACGATACAGAGGGGTATTCCAGGAAGAGCGTACAGCATGCAGAATATCTTTCCACCAACAGTTTTCGGAGTGCAGTGTCCGTAACCTGGTGTGGGGTAAGTATTAATTGAATTAGACTTTCAAAACCTGTACAATAAATTTCAAACCACAAAGGTAGTACATAAAAATATGTGACGGGGGTATGGACTTGCATTTAAAATGTAGAGTTGCAATTAACCTAAAACAAATTTCTTTTTCGCTGTTTGAGTAGGTTACACAGGGAACTCATGCAATTGAGTGGATTTATCTGTAAAAAAATATTTTCTAGTTTCTAGTTGATTGAGCCAGACTCGCTCCATAGGTCACACCCAACATCGCATGTAGGCGATATTCGTTCAAGTACAATTGCCTGTGCCGAAATTATCAATTAAATGAATTAAAACCCTTGAAGTAGTTGTCTCCTTTAATAAATTATATTATGGTTTTTTTCCTTTCTGTTTCCATAAATAACAAATGGGCGGAGCTTTGATTGTTCTTCTCAACAAAAAACCACTGTTATGGTGGGATATCTATAAAAGAGTTAGATTAAAAAAGGAAATCTGTTTGCACCCTTTAATAAATAAAGCCGATTAATTAATCTGAATAGTATTTTCATACTTTCTTTCCCATTAAAGCATATCAAATATAAACTACTTGGAATGACGTACAAATAAAAAAAGATTTGATCATGGAGTGCAAATGTCGAACAGGCCCAGCAGGTTTCCTTCATGGATGGCGGATAGTGTGGTTTGCTAACCGCATTCTAGATAACAACTTACTTTTCTAACGTACAGATTTCCAATCTCAGATAATAGTTAACCTACGCGAAACCGCAACTTTCCCGTCAACCCTTTTATGATCCTCGCTGATATCAGGGATGTGTGCACTCCTCGTCTTTATCTGGTTCTTCTCACGCCTGATGATGGGAGTTACATCACGTGAGATCACAGAGAAACTCTTTTCCAGGTTTTGGGTTTAGAAATGTTGAAATGTAATAATCTGCTCAGCGTATTGTTGCTATTTAAACATTTGTATTACGTTTAGTCGTTCAAATAGCATAATTTTATCCGTCGTATTTTTTATTCGTGTAACAATATCCCTTCCACAAATAAATAGACCTGGAAAGGCGTTTGCATTAAGAACAACAAGGGTAATTGCCTTTCAACAGTCACGACTGAAAAGGTGACGCCCATTTTTCATTGACTTCCCAGCACAGCAAACATCTGAATACCTATGCTTGTAGCACATTTGTTGAACGTAAGAAATTGGTATGCCAATGTGACTTTTCGATTTGGTTTAGCCATATAACCGGCATTCCAGTACCTTGGAAGGAAGGCAACACAATGAACAGAAAATTTATTTTTGACCGTCCATGTTTAGATCGTTAACAACGGCATAGTTTAGCTAACCTTTTCAGGCTATTTGATGCATTATTTAGGCAAATAGACCAATAACTCCGAAACTTATGAGGTGTGACGGGAGAGGCAATGAACGCACTTACCCTAAAAATTGGAAACCCTAGGAACTATTGGTATAACTTTTAAAGATAGCACTTAAACTATACTAGCTCTTACATATTTTGTAAACGTTACTCACGTTATTTAGCAATGTCATTATTGGAAGTTCCAGTAAAATAACGGTTGAATGTATCAGCAAACAACCGAATCCTACTACTTGAATCAAGCCGACGATGCAAATAAGATGTTTCCCGTTTATCTAATCTAGAACTCCTTTTTGCCTCTCTTGCGAGGTCCCACTAAATGAAAACCTCATCCCCATATCGCGGGTGGCTTTGTACGCTAGCACGGAAGGAGCGGACTAACAGTCAATTGTCTCCAACTCAATCTCCATTCTTTATGTTGTCACGTGATGAACATTCTTCTCACGAATGGAAGCGAATAGGTGAGCCTCAGAATCTTGTTCCAAAAAAAGTAGAATGCGCCATTAGTGACGTGAAGTGGTCTGAGGTATTCGGTTGCGAATAGGCGGCCAGCATCAGAGACAGTAAGCAAGCAACATCAAGCGGTCAGTTTTTGTAGACGAACCAATAGGAAGGATGTAGGGTGGAGGGGGTCACGTGATGAACATTCTTCTCACGAATGGAAGCGAATATGCGAGCCCCAGGTTCTTGTTGCAAAAAAGTAGAATGCGCCATTAGTGACGTGAAGTGGTCTGAGCTTCCGGTTGCGTATAAGAGGCCAGCATCAGAGACAAAAGCGCGACATCAAGGTTTTGTAGACGAACAGCATCAGAGACAGTAAGCAAGCAACATCAAGCGGTCAGTTTTTGTAGACGAACCAATGGGAAGGATGTAGGGTGGAGGGGGTCACGTGATGAACATTCTTCTCACGAATGGAAGCGAATATGCGAGCCCCAGGTTCTTGTTGCAAAAAAGTAGAATGCGCCATTAGTAACGTGAAGTGGTCTGAGCTTCCGGTTGAGTATAGAGGCCAGCATCAGAGACAGTAAGCAAGCAACATCAAGCGGTCAGTTTTTGTAGACAAACCAATGGGAAGGGTGTATGGGGGTGGTTGTGATGGTCATAAGGCTGAGGCCACGCCGTCTCACGGTGACCTCTCGGCCACGCGAAGGAAGGGTGTGACAACAGTGGGCAATATCAACTTGTCTTTTGATAGAGCTGCTGTCAGACCACCAGGATTCCAGCAGGTCACACCCCCGCTCGCTCGCGAATTTAAATGCGTGGCCTTCCTCCAGCGTGTGAATATCTAATCTGAGACAGTGGGTCACCTTTCCGCACTGCCTGTTTGTGCTCCCTTATTCGCGAGCTGATTCGTCGTCCGGTCTGCCCTGTAAAATGGCGGGAACAGTGACGACCAGGTATTTGATAAACGACCCCAGATTGCTCACCTACGTCCAGTCGGTCCTTCATTTGCATGGAAGCTGTCGGATGATGGGCGATACCCACGCCGAACTCTACAGCAATACGTCCCGTTGTTTCTGACACATTATTGATATATGGTAGAGGATGCCAGAGTGTTGGAGGCCCTCCTCTGTTTGTTCTGCGTGGACGCGTACGGAAGCATCGGCTGATGAAGTTCGTCGGGTATCCATTCCTGGCCAGTTTGTCCCGAAGGTGCCGTAGTTCTCATGCTCGTCCCTCAGGTTCACTGCAATGTGATTTTACTCTTTGAACGAGTGCTCTAACACAGCCGCGTTTATGCGCCATCTGGTGGTTGCTGTGATAACTGATAATCTGGGTTTTGTTCTTTGCCTTTCTATACACCGTGGTGCTAAGTACTCCACCGACTCTGCGTGTGACGATGACGTCAAGGAAAAGGCAAGTATTTGGCATTCTCTTCTTCATTGGTGAACTAAATTTGGGAGAAGATGCTGTTAAGCAGATATTGGAAGTCCGCTAGCCTACTCCGATCGATGATAACGAACTTGTCGTCGACGTATCGGCGCCAAAATGCAGGTCCATAGTGACTGAAGGTGACCTTCTTCAGCAATTGCAAAACCATTTCAGCAAGTATACTAGATATTGGGGAGCTCATCGGTGTGCCTTTGACCTGCTCCTATATTCTACCATTGAAGGTGAAAAAGGTTCGTTGACAGAAGGAAAAGAGTTGCATTAAGTGATCAATTTATAGGGAACCCCTCGTTCCATCGTAGTTCAGTTCGAGCCGTTTCCGTAGCACATCGGGCTGCCAGGTCTGGTGGAATAGAGGCAAATAATGAAAACCACGTCGAATGATACCATGATTTGATCCGGACCAACAGTTTTTTTCCTGATTGCGGCCAGAAATTGGGAGGCCAAATTTATGGAGGTCCTCCAGCCTTCTTGGAAGAAGTTTAATTTTCGGGCCATCTATTTGGATATATTGTTGATAGAGCTGCCTTTCAAGGCGACGATTGACCGAAGAGGAACGTTGGGCTTGTGGATTTTGGGGTAATCCATAGAGCCGGGCCAGTTTTGTATCAGTTGCTTTCGTCTGTCACCATTCTAGCGATATCACGTTGCATTGCCTGAATTAGTTCAGGAGTCCGGCTAGCTGAATGCTCATCTATTTAGCCTGTGAGGAAGGCGTGGATTTGTAGGACTGCTAGTGATCGAGGAGGGCTTTTGCCTTCTCGTTGTACTCGACATGATTCATTACGACGGTTGCTCTTCCTTTGTCGGCTGGTAGCACTATTCTGTCTTTGTCCATTTTAAATTCCTTCATTGCTTTTACTTCCGCCGATGACATGTTGTTGGTGGGCCTATTCGACGTCAGTATTGAGGTTACCTTCTGGCGCACCGTGTGTTTCGCCTCGTCGGTTGCGTTGGTTCTTACTAACATGGCTTTAAGAGCTGGTTTAACATCCGCCGCTTCAAAGTTGGCTTCATGACTCAGCACTCTCAGTGCTTGTTCACTTAACTGTCTGGACGATAGATTGTGCGCCACATGTTCGTTTGCTTCGGATCTGGGTTTCAATTTTACAAAGTAATCGTCTAGATTTTGCCAGAGATGATTTTGTTTGGTTGCGGGAATCAGCAACAGATTCGCCAGAAAAGTGTTGTGTATCCTGCCCTTTTTGTTCAATGTGCTTGCTCAGGCGCAAGTGCCAGTAGTTACTCAACACCCTCGTCATTTGCTTGTGAAATCGTTGCTCACTATTTCAGCCCAACTCAGTATTCACTGGAGCTTTACAACGTAGGATCTTCGGCGTTAGTCCTTCAGGAATAATTTTTTTGTATAAAGTACAGCTAATCGTAAGTGACTGCTGCTCTGGCGCAGAATGGCTCCCAGCTGCGAGCTATACGAAGCGCATCACGCCCGAAACTCTCATGAATGGAAGCGAATATGCGAGCCCCAAGTACTTCTGAAAGCCTTGCATGTCATTTATAAATACTTTGTGTGTCTTTACAAGAACTGTATGGTATAAACGTGTCTCTCATATTTGATCATTTTTAGATGTATCATAAGGGTCAAAGATGCAATCGCACTAAGAAACTGATTTGATAGAAAAATCAGTTATATGTAAAAAATTGCCTCTCCTATTATTACGTGTGGATGTGACAAGTTTCCTAAGTAACGTCTGACAGCATCTTTTCTGTAAATAAATATTCACTGTCATTGCAAGTTCTCACATTTTTTGCATTTTCTGGTATGTGCATAAGCCAAGACCGCAAAATGCCCTTCTGATCCATCGAAATTGGCGGTATTATCATTGATTTTGTTAGAAAAGTATTGCTATAACTGTTCACTCTTCAATGCGTATAGGACATCAAAAGACTTTTAATTTACCGTAACTTAGCCCTTTTCGCTAGTTTTATCTGCTTGTTTGTTCTCCTGTATTTCATTTGTTAAAACCCTTGAAGTTCATAACTTTATTATGTCGGTAAATTGTAAGTACAGCAATCCATCAAATATGGCTGGCGATAAGTTTTGTAACTGCCAGCAAAATGCCGTACTCCGCACAGTCACTAGGAGCGTTGGACTTCTACTCAACGGGTTTCGAGTTTACGCCTCGGGTGGTAAACCACCCGTGGGGTTGGGTATGACCGGCTGACGACGCTTAATAAGCTAGAAATGGCCATTCCAGTCGCCCTTATTTTTGTCGGTTATGTTATTCTGCCTATATCCTGAGCTGCCTTACGGCTGCTGGCGGTGCTTGAGAGTGAGCCCCAAGGCACAACGGGACGAGTGAGTCCTGTAACCGATCGGTGAGCGCCTCCTTACCATAGCTAATATTCCCGATCAAAAACCGGCAAGACAACGAGCTCGTGGCGCAGTGGATAGAGCGTTGGACTTCTGCCCAACAAGGTCACGAGTTCGAGCCTTGGGCGCCGCAGTGCCCAAGTTTACGCCTCGGGTGGTGAACCACCTGGAGTTGGGTATGGCTGGCTGATGACGGCTAATAAACCAGAAATGGCCATTCCAGTCTTCTTGGTCTTTGTTGGTAATGTTATTCTGCTTCTACGACTAGCAACTGTGTGGCTGCTGGCGGGGCTCGAGATTGAGATTCAAAGCAGAATAGGAAGAATGAGTGCCACAGCCGATCGGTGAGCTTTTACCAATAAATAGATGTGGAAGTCAAGTATGCACGTTTCCCTCACTGAGGTTGTTAGGCTCTTGCTCAATCCCATTCCATTCGTCCGTCAGTTTGCTAATTGCGATGACGAACGTTGTGCCATAGGACACATGTCACATATAACATATAACGACATCAGGGAGGGTAATGCGCTTACTTGAATTCTCCATATACCTCACTTCATAATGTATAAAGAGTACTTAAGAAGGTGACAACCGCGAAAGAGCTGTATGCGTCTTGTCCGTTGCATTCTTATCAACCTACCTATATATAGTTATATACTAAAAACTAAGGTATAATGCATTCCGAGATTATATCATGAAAATACAAGGCTCGTCGTGAAATCGAGATGTACCCGTGAATTTTCAAATTTTTGACACCAACCCGTCGCCAGACGAAATAAAAAGGTTAGAAATTTCGTTTCGTCTGGTTGGTGTCAAAAACTTGAAAATTCACGGGTACTTCTCGATTATCCAATGAGTCTTCTTTCTTCGCATCTATATAGCAAGGTTATAATTTCAGAAGTTATATACGTGCAGAACATGGATTTAAATGATCCAAATATGAGTATTTAGTCAAACCCGAAATTGCAATGAACATTTCAGTCAAAGCCAATAAACTACTGTGGAATAACAAATTAATGCCTATTCTACAATCAATTAGTACCATGAGTAGCATGAAGTTGCTCAATAAAACCAAGAAACGTGTTTTGCCGATATTTGTTTCTGCTACAAGACGCAAGAGCAAATATTTCGGCTTCTCAGTGGGTAATATCTTGGTTATTTAATTCCATATCTTGAAATTAATAATTTTTTTCAAATTATTACCTTGAATATTCTCTTCATTTAATATACAAGAATCTGCATAGCGAACGCTGGGGGACCCATTGAGTAGCCGAACACTATGAGGTTGCGTCACACAGCAGCAGAAACATTGGTGAAACACGTTTCTGGCATTTTAGCTAGTACCTATGATGGAAGTACGTTATAACATATATCAAAGCTTAATACACCTGTAATCTCATATCTATATATTGGAAAGTTAAATTAACTTTCCACACACTCTTATTATACCATGGTAATCTTTCCAACGCTGTTTTTAATGACATTCCCTTCAATAAAATGCCATGCTGTCGATTACATATTAAGCAAAGCATTTGGTTCCATAGCTTTCAACTGTTAAACTTAAATGAAACGGGAAAAGTAAACTTGCTTTTCATAGACACTCGTCAGGCCTTGAGAAATATTATTTTACCTGCCAGACTTTGTACCGAAAAAAGCTCAGTTCCTTGACCGGACAATGTTTCATAACATATATTTTTCTATTAACTGTCAGTAAAAGAAGGTTTTTAAATTTTAATATTTTACTTTTTCTGTTTTATTCACATGCAAGTCATTTTTTGCCAGATGATCTAAGAATTTTCGGTCAACTTTACGTAACTTGCAAAATTTCCAGCAATAGGCACCTTTAAAAATAAAAGTTAACTATTCGAATAATTAATGAGAAATTTAATATCATCAATTCTAGGTTTTTTATGTGTAATTCGCCTTGGACTCCGCATCCCAAACTAGCCGTAAACTTGACTTCTAGGAAAGATTAATTGTGTTGGCCTAGCTATCATTCTCCAGGCAAAATAAATCAGAGACAAAGTTATCCATAAGAAAGATCTATGCAAATTTGGCATGAGATTTGCATTCGATCTCAAAAAAAACAAGGAATTAAAAGCAGTTCACTAGCAGCTTAAGACGTACCAATCGTCGTGATGACAGTCGTCGCAAAGTAGAAGGCTCCGGCAAATTTCCACTGGGTTCCAGCCTTGTAGGGTTTAAGCTGTATTCCAAGTTGAGTTATCTTCTCAAAATCCTCTTTTGTGATGTTATATTTGTCGCGCCAGGCTCTCTCTTGTTCTTGCAAACGTTTCCGTTCATGAACCTCCACTTCCGACTCTAATGCGTCGAAGATGGCGGCGCCCAGAAGGAGGTATGTGAAAGTGCACACGATGAGTGCTAATGTACGCACGTTTTGACGCTTCATTGGTCCTTTGGCTGCTGAATTTTATCGCCGTTTTGCAAGCTCTTGTTTTTGCAGTATGATTCCTTTGGAGCAAAAATTGACTTGATTTCCCTCTTTCCGATAAGAATTTTCCTTCAAAATCGCATAATTATCCTGGAGCTGGGCACAAAGTTCAGCCACATATGGACTGCACAACTAGCCGGCGCGCCAAAAATTACGGACTAAGTCAACAACTACATCAGGAAAAACAGGTCAGTGCCTGACGCTGATTGGTTGGCGAAGCGGAGGTTTTTGTTGGACGGCTGTCGTTTTTGCGTCATCCATTCCCGCACTTGACCTCTGTTGCGGTCATAGTGGAGGCGTTTAGGGTAAACGAGCGGCAAGCTTTGACTTTCGTTCTGCATACTTTAATCGCAAATACTACCTGCGCTGTTGGATGTACAGCCTTAAAACAGGCTCCTATGCATCTCCAAGCCCTCCATTTTAGATGAACTAGGATCTTGTAGTAAATTGAGTGGGTTGGGAAGGACAGTTAAATTAAACTAATCTAAAGAGCGGTTTCTAATTTATAACCTGCACACTCTCAAGTGAGCAAGACCTTCCGGTAAATACGTACAGCAGTACCGGTATGAGCTATACACTAATGAGAAATGGGAAAAAGTTAAACGGTTTGGATAAAAAGACGATTATATAAGTAGGAAGGAGAAGAATGAGGAGTAGGAAGAGAATCAGGAGCAGGCTGACAAGTGGAGTGAGAATTTGATCTTTGCCAGGAGGAGATTCGGGAAGTCCTATTAAAATCGAAGATAACTTGAAATGCATTTTAACAGCTGAAAAAGGGCAATAAGATGTGAAATCATTGGCATATTTTATCGGCTTGCAATGGTGACATCAGAAGCTACTAAGTAGAAAAAAATGCTATTTAATATGAACAAGGCATAGGCTAGCAAATGAGCAAAATTTAATGACGTCATAAAATTTTGCGACCTGAAGACTGTCTTTCTTGGAAACAGTATCCTAGGAAATTCATCGATAAGTATCGCCATCACAGAGAAGAATGTCCTTCCGAAATATCCATTCCAATACATCCGGTAAGCATCTATTTTCCTTATAAAGGTGATAATGTATCAAATGTAATAAAGCGACGACTTCGATTGAACGAAAGTACGCCGCCTCTAAGTTTTTGTTTATAAGCACCACTATGGCTATTCCAGTTAGACCGACCAAAGAGATTCTGCCTATGCGCGGCACATCAAATTGTATTTATGATTTTGCATGTAGTTGCGGATGCAAATACATTGGGCGCACGCAAAGGCAGTTGGCAACTCGGTCAGCTGAACACATACCAAAATGGCTGCTAAGGGCGGAAAATAAGATACCCAGAAGTTCAATTGCAAAGCACCTGCTGGACACTGGCCCTATGGTGGACCCATTTAAGGTCGTATTTCGGGTGTTGACTGGGCGTCTCCTGCGCTACACAGAGGCAGCTGCAATACGGAGAAGAAAACCAGAACTCTGTTAGCAGCTGGATCATGTGATCAACCTCACACTGCCGTGGTAAGGACTGATAAACCTTGACGGGTGGTGAACCACCTGGAGTTGGGTATGGCTGGCTGATGACGGCTAATAAACCAGAAATGGCCATTCCAGTCTTCTTGGTCTTTGTTGGTAATGTAATTCTGCTTCTACGACTAGCAACTGTGTGGCTGCTGGCGGGGCTCGAGATTGAGATTCAAAGCAGAACAGGAAGAATGAGTGCCACAGCCGATCGGTGAGCTTTTACCAATAAATAGATGTGGAAGCCAATTATGCACACATGACTGTCTTCCCACGCTTGGCACGTTTTGACTGAAATCTGAACTGGTTTACTTAGATAAGTTTTCCTCCCCCCTTGCACTCTCACCATGTAAAACCGCATGGATCAGACCCACAGTTTACGCTTTGTTTACCTATCACGTTTCATCCCTCTATTTCAATGTATAATTGGACAGTTTATCCTGAATTATTAATGGGCAATGACCGTATGCAAGATGAAAGGTCGAGCAACGGTGTTTAAAAATTTTGACTCCTGTCCACGGAAAAATCTGTCGGACACCTGCATCAGATTACCTATCTCATGAAATACCAAATTAAATCCTCGGATGTAATCTCGATTCTTAAAAAAATTACCAAACACAGTTGTACTCTCCATTATCGTACAAGCTAATCCCAAGATATTTTATTTACTTCAGAAGGCTGGCTAGTGAATGCGTCTGGTCGCCTGAAGAAAAAATCCCGTTGGAAAAAATAACTATTTAAATAGCGTGAATTTGCTCCTCGATGTTCGATAGCTACTGAATTCAAATGGTTGTACTCCTAGGCCAATCACTTGTGATCTTCCGGTGTTATGGGGTTTTTTGCCCAATCTTATTCATGGTGAATGGAGGACATTTTATGCTGAAATGTTTGGGATATTACTTTCAAAATAAAACATACCTCTCACTCACTGTATGGATACGATATTTTATGAATGTATATTTCCCGGTCTTAAAAATTGAATCATTAAAATCTAATTAAATGTTATGAGATACATTTTCTGTGAGTATGCGGTTGAAAGAAAACGTAATTTGCTACCAGAGGAGTGCAATTAAGCCTTTTTTCATGTATGCTTTCAATAGATAGATTTTAATTTATTTGGATATCTGGGTAAAGCCCTGTATTATGTGCCCAGGTTGCTGAAAGTAAGCTCCTTCAAGTCAGCAACATAAAGCGTATGAAATATGTTGGGATTAGGCTACTCAATATTACTTCTTGCAATTATACTTTAATTTTTTTTTCGTATCAAATAAACGTTTCAGAATTTGGTTTAACGTTTCGTCAGATAGGCAATCTAATTATAATTCATTCCGGTAACTTACAAAATATGCTGATTTCGGGCCAGAAAATCCTCCCAGACGCCTATAGCGAATAGACTACAAGTAACACGGCCACAGGCGCGTAGGTTTTGATTAACGTCTTTGGGTAATCGATCTCCAAGCCTGTCCTGGTAAAGTTCGCAACCATGTAACTTAACCTCGAATCTTAACGAAGATAAGCTCTTCGCGTATTAAATTGGCAAAAAAAGATAAAAGGCAGAATAAGATACCATCTGTTTGAGGTTCATCTACCGCGCTCTTCATCCAAACTTGAATACGGAAAGCACATCGGGGCCATGTGCAAAACTTGCCGTTGTCTACTGTGGTTTGTAAGGCGGGAATGCTGGCGCCATAGCCGTAGAAACGCTCTCCGATGAAATCAACCCCCGTCAACAATGACGAATTGACCACCTCTGTCGTCCTAATGGAAGTATTTAATCACCAAATTCTACTTGCTTCTCAGTGGATAGTAAGCGAGTCGAATGAACGAACTTAACTGTCAGGTAACACACTTTTCAAGTTTCATACGAGACAAGCGAAGGGAAGTTTGGACAAAATCGGCTTGAAAGAAATACAAAAGTCTGGCCAGACACAACATTAAAATGCATATGGACATATTTTCTTGACATCTTAGAGCTCCGAGGCTGTTCTGGTAATTTCGCAACCATGCAACTTACTCGCAAATCTTAAGGAAAAGGAAATCACCGCGTCATAGATTGGCAAAAGGCTAAAGTGTAGAATGAGCTAAAATCTGCCAGGGTTTATCTGCTGCCTTCTTCAGTAAATCAGGCACATATGCTAAAATTTTCGTGGCCTGCTCTGGTTGGAAGGGCTTAGGCAGTCACATCATTGCAACAGACGTGCAATCCGCTGAAATTCGTTTTCTTAACTGATGACGAATTAACCTCCCTTATTGCCCGACTGGATTTACTCAAATGGCAATTTAAACTAATTTCTCATTGCATAGGAAGCGAGTCGAATAATTAACGGGTTACAGCCTACTGCTTCCACAGAAGTGGACTGATTAATTATGAAACTGGGACACTTAATCACCGTGGATTTCGCTAAATTTATCTATAGCACGTTTACTAGAGGTATTTCAAAATGAACCTACGGTATTCAAGTAATTTCAGTTATTGTGCAATGCACTCTATTCTACTCATTGCAAAGTGGTGAGGCGACGAGAGCACGGGGATTTATTGGTAGTTAGGGTGGGTATTTTGGGTGCTGGTGAGATGCTGGCAGGCACTTCCAAATACACGAGCATCGCAGTGCATCCCCGTGTATTTTGCCTGCCTTCGATACTACACAAAAATCGGATTTGTAATTGCCAGGCGTTTCATTTCTTACTTGCCTAAATACCCTCTTCGTCTAGGTAAGGCCAGCTACTAGTAGAGTTATAATGAATCTTATCCCCTGCTTTATTTTCTAAGCACTACTAGAAAATTTGGGCGATTAAAGGAAGCCTAAATGAGCCGGAAATGCTTAAATTGAGAGTATTTTAGAAAACATGGGATTTTGCGCTATGGAGTTTTACGTCAATAACCGGATTAGTTTGTTGAATAATCTTGACATGGTAGCCTTTAAATGAATATATATATATATATATATATATATATATATATATATATATATAAGAATGGACCCATTGTCTTTGGTGGCGGAACACTGCGCAGACTGTGAACACACGTTCGCCTTCCAGAATGCCGAAATTCTAGGTCGGGGATTGACCACTTGGCAAGGGAAACAATCGAGGCCTGGCAGACTGGAACAACCTCCATCAATCGTTGTGTGCCACTTCTTATGGCCTACCAAGCTCTCTGGACGCAGCTCAATGATCAAATAACCAACGTGAACATGGTTCTGACGTGCATCCGAACATCGGTGAGTCCATGGCGGACGCACACGCAATCTTAAAACAACCCAGACCAGACGAAGGAACAGTTATCACCTCGGCCAGTTCAACCACTTATACGGAAGGTGCGAATACACACGAAGGTGCGATCACAACCAAGATTAACAACCTGGGCTGGCAGCTTCGGTTGATGGGGTACTGACGACTACTGCCAGCGTGCGAACGTCGGCCCCCGACCAGATTGAGAACAGGCCATCACCCGCCGTCCCCCCGTCCACCACTGACTCTGTGAACAGGCAAAGGATGATCGCCAAGGGTGAAACACTGCCCTCCTCATCAAGCAGCATGATAACTGAGGATCTCAACCCCCAACTCGGCCCCTCTTCCACGCAAATTTGAAAAACTTAGTAATCCCGTATTACCCGTAATGTTACCACCTATAAATGCTGTGAGGCACGGTACAATACTTATCTCCGACGATGAAATCTTGTTTTATTTTGAAACGTCAGGACAATATAACCATGGTTTCCGTGATCGCCTATTCTTCTCATATATATATATATATATGATAATTTTCGACGCTGGTACCCCAGGTCGTCGTCAGACTTGTGGTAAATGTGCGAAAAAAACAGTTAAAATTTAACCCGTGCCGAAAAAATCGATATCGCTTAGTCATTCCTACCAATGGTTGTCATTGGACGTATATTTCCATTAGGATTGGCTCTCGCCTCTTCCAGCTTTCTTTCCGGTTGCCGTACACATGGTTCAAATCAATGTGTCGGTTGATGCATGAGTTATCTGAGAAAATGACCTCTTAAAATTCTCGGCCTTTCTTAGATGGACAGGAGGCAACAATGCGGGTTTTGCCCCAGGCAAATTCCAGTCCAGTTTCCAGCGTATGCATAGCAACTTGAGACAAGTTGTCTCGTCTCCTTACTGCCAATTGATGTTTATGTATGCGCATGGAGGCTGACTTTCCTGTCTGACCACAATACACTGCATTGCAACTGTTACATTGTATCGTGTATACAACTTCTTTTTTATCTAAATACCCAACCCTATCCTTAGGGTGTACAAGCTGATTTCGTAGTGTAGTCGTTGGTTTGCGTGCAACTTGGATTTGATGTTTCCGCAGGTGCCTTTCAACAAATTCAGACACGTTTTTTTGATGTACGGAAGTGTTCGCAAGTTTTTGATTTTCGCACTTGACTGGAACAGTCAAGTTCCTTGTCTTTTCCTTTTTCTTTTAACTTCTGTCGTCTCATGCATCGACGTATAAATTCTCTTGGATAACCATTTCTGCAAAAATACTTTGAATAAATAACTGAGTTCGTTTTGGTAGAGTTCATTATCAGAATAGTGCGTTTTAGCTCGATTGAGTAGGCTGTTAACAGTACTCCCCGATATATATATATATATGCTAAAGAGAGTTCCAACAAAAAGAAGGAGGACTGGAATGGCCCGTAACCGTCAACATCTAACACCTTTCAACACCGGCGCATTGAAGTCCGCCCTCATACCACACCAACGACCCCTAATTCAGCCGTCCGCATTCTTAGTGCTTCTTCAGTCCCCGTTTCATCCAACCTGGGGAGACTTAGCAATTCTCCATTCTCTTCCCCACCGCAAACCCAACCGTATATTTTTTGCGCCCACCCGTCTATCTATCTGTCTATCACCCTCTGTCCTGTCGTATCAATTTATCTAGTCTATAACGTTAACTTTCTCGCCTACTGATTTCGTCTGACGACGAGTTCGTGTCACCAAATTGAAAATTCAGGAGCGTAAGTCGATTATCCAAAGAGTCATGTATTTCCATCATAATGGTAGAGAGCTGCTAACCGATCGAGTTACAGGACAAAATCCTTCCGTTGTGCCTTGGAGTTCACCCCCCCGAAACCCGCAATCGTGGTTAGTATTGCAGGCAGAAAATGTTTACCGACAATAATAAGGAGATCGGAATGCCCCGTTCTGCATCATTATCCACCTGGCTCCCATGGGATCCCAAATCAAGGGCTTTGGGCACTGAGTCCGACGTTCTTCCGTTAGACCCCGAGTCAGTTCTCCTATTAGTTGCGTTCAGGAATAGCAATTATCACTCGTGGGATCACGGGATTTGCCCTGCAGAGGACTTTGAGATAGTTACATAGCTACGAGGACTATATGCTGACGGGAGTCCTGACAAGGACAAAAGTGACCGGAGTGGGTATTTCTGGCTTATTAGCCGACAGGTGTGGGTTTAGGTATGGCTATCTGATGGCGGCCAGTATCCCAGAAATGACCATTCCAGTTCCCCTAGTCTTTGTCAGTAGCCTTTTTCTGCATATATTACTGAAAGGTATGCAACTTCCTGCGAGGGCTCCCAATTGAACAAAAAATTCCAGTAATCCGATTCTTTATGCACTTTGTATTATAACTTTTTACGAACTCCTGCAAATCTACATGCGAATTTTTAACTCTTAAATTGAATTCAAAATATATTTATCCATGTACTTTAGAAGTAACTTTACTACTCCGCGCCATTTAACTGTAGTAAGTTATAAGAATATATTATATAGCTTCCCTCAGTATGTAGCTAAGGGTTAGGAATAGACGGAAATCTAGCAGCGGAAAAGTTTGCTTGATGTATTGAACAGACAATTTTGTTAATTTCTATCGATAAATGGAAGGGTCTGCCGATTCTCCTGGTGTTGTGGGCGATTGTGAATTAAGCTCGGAAAATGTTGATATTATTGATCTTCAAATAATTTTTTCTCAGGTCTTGCTTATTAAATTACCGTAGGCAGGTATAAAAGGTGCTGTCCACTTATTTGAAAATGTAATACACCGAAAGAACAGAGGGAATATCATTCACAAAGTAACTCATAAATAAACTACTAATGGTACTCTTTGTTAAAATCTAACAACTTATTATTTCTCTTTGATTCTCATTAGAAAGTGTCAATAGAATCCAAAAGCTTCTACGGAAGTACCGTTTGCTTAAAAGTCAAACTTTATTATTCGCATTTTACTAACTTAACACTTAAAATATATTGTTAACTTAAAAATAAGTAGCTGCCACTTTTCTAGAAAATGTTTTGCATTTTCCGTCAGGCCTTTTCGTATTTAAATATATCACCTAACTCATGAAATCTTGGTGGTAGAAATTGAGAATTGCAATTTTATGCGTTCAAAAATGCACGTTTTCGTAATTCGCCTGGGCCCTTCCAGAAAATTTCCTTTTTGCAGCATATGATTCTAAATAATTTTATCAGTCAACCCGTTTGTAGATATGAACAGAATTCTGAGTTGTTCTATATCCGGGAAATTTCCTATTTTTAACTCCTGCCGGGGCCTAGTTGCTCAGGTGGCTAGAGTGTATGTTGAACCCAAGTTGTGCCCATGCTCTCATGGATCCAAATCGCACATAGGCTGCCGATGTTCTGCCATTTGCGAAAAAAGTATTTAAAAAGTTGGCGGAACACTTATAATCAAACAATGTTTTAGAAACCAGTCTCATGATTTAAAAAATGGTCATTTGTGCAACGGCGAAAAACATATTTTGATGTAGGGTGAGCGGTCTGCGCTATATATGGCTGTTTGTGCTTATTTTGTCATTTTTCTTTTCTTACGTCGCTAACCATAACTGCCAGACTAAAATGCTCATAGACACCTTTTGACCAGAGGATTGATTTATAAAATATGATTATCGATGTTATCAACGGTTAACAATCTTTACCTAGATTTTGCACCACATGCTATGGTAAATAAAACGACGCCGTATCAAGGACAGACTGTGAATCAGCGTATTGATAGGGGTAGTGCTGGGTAAATTTCACGGATTATTTAAGCCTTGAATACTACAACCGACTAACTTAACCTTCTAGCCCCGGAGTTGAGGCTTCAGGTTCTAGCTGCATTAAAAGTGTCCGAAGCCAATCAGACATGAGGCATTTGCTGCTTTGTGCTGCCAACTTGATAACAAGATAATTCAAATGTTTTATTTAATGTTTGCGACGATGCACATGAAGCTGAAAACCACGTTCAAAGTAGCTTTTTCAAGCCCCGAGTTATCATGCAGTGAGCCACAAGGCAGAACGGGACGAGTGAGTTCCTTTAGCGATTGGTGAGCGTTCATCAACAAATGTCAAGATTTCCCATCTAAACGATCCCGTGGCTCAGAGGGTTTGAGCGTTTGACTTCTGGTCAGCAGTTTGAGGATGCAAGCCTCGGGCGCTGCACCACGTGGGGTTGCGTATGACTGGCTGATGACGGCTAATAAGCCAGAAATGGCCAGTCCATTCTCCTTTGTTTGTGTTGGCAATATTATCCTACTTGTTCTACTGCTAGCTCCTGTGCAACTGCTGAGGGGGCTAGAGATTGAACCTCGAGGCAGAACGAGTTCAGTTCAGCTAGCGATTGGTGAGCGTTCATAATCAAATATCATGTTTATACGGTAACGTTTCGGAGAGTTGTGGGACAAATATGCCATCTCCGTAGTAAAACATGTTTGGCAGATTTTGATAACTCGTTTGGCCCAGTCCTCGACAACTTCGGTGGTATTTGAACCCAGAACCGCTAACAGGGGACGCTCTGGTACAGCACACTTCTAGCTACCTGAGCTACGCGGCCACACCAAAGGCCGTGACTTTAATCCCACGTGGGTCAAGTTACCAATCCTGATACAGTAAGCTGCCTGCCAACACAGGACCTGCGCATAAATCAATATAGAATTCTCCAGATGTGCAAGTAATTAAAAAGAGTCTGGCAGACAAAATGGGTTAATTGAATTTCTAAATTCTCGAAAAGCAAATACACCGTGGGTAATTTTACTTCGAAGCACTTTTATTCTGTAGAACACTTTTAACCAGATTGGAAAATTCCATCTAAACAGATATGTGGAACATTCAGGTGCAACGCGATTTAAAGAAACCTGAAAAATTTTTTTCAATCAATGTTAGCTGGGCGCTTTAAAGTACATACCTGATAATCTGGGGCCGCGTGCGTATGTACTCTGAGAGTAGCGAAGGATTTGACTCCTAGGAAAACTATTCTGTCAAAACTTAGTTTTTTATCGATTATCTTGTTTATGTTTACAAAAAGGCATCAAGTGGCATAAAAACAAAGCGGAGAATATTGCTAAATTTCAGTCTACTGACTGTTTCTGTAGGGCTTATGAAAACACAGTTTTCGAGCCAGTTTGCGATACATTGAAATAACTATTTTCATCGTTTGCGATTTATGTATTTGGGAACTTGCCTTCAGGGTCCTGTGAGTATTCCCATTTTAAACCTTAAATGTCGTGTCGTAAAACATATGTTTTCGATAATTCCTCATCATACATAGATAAAATATGAGAGGCTGACAGGGTTTGTAAGTAGTTAACAACCATTGTGCATACGCCACCCACTTGGCAAATTCAGCGTGTTAAAGTCATTGGGCCTGAAGCAGGGTGAGGTGGGGGTAAGGTTTCAGTTATCTTCGTAGGTAAAGTACGGGGAGTGTATATGATTGTCACTTATGCAGCGTGAGAACCTCAGGCGAGGAAGATGTGACTGATGGAATAAGACGTTTATAAGCCTGACGTTTCGGATTCTCACCCAAACCCATCATCAGAGATAGCAGTGGTTAAGATTGCTGGAGGTAAAATGTGCGCAGTATCTAGATTACATGTTGGCCAAATGATCTGAAGTCGCTGTGGGCCATGGAAGAGACAGCACCTCTGCTAGCATCTTCTGACAGCACAGTGTTGGATTTGCTAACCGTTTGGCTCCTGCCTTGTCTGTTGCCAACACGCGTTGGCGTAAGCCTTTCGTGAAATTGGCTGGTGTCCGGTGGGCAAGCTAAAATGTTCCTTTGGGATCGATTCTGTGATTAGTATCGACTAGTTATGTGAGAATAGAACTCTAAATCGACCTGGTTTCACCTCTAGTTTCTATTTCACTGTCCGAAGATCTAACTGGATCGTCGCCATACCAATGAATAACTCATATCAGTCGCTACGCCTCAACCTTCCAGTTGGCCTTTGCTATTTCGAAATGTTCAACCTTAACTTTAGATCAAAACTAATGCTTCACGAATAGGTTTTCACACTTCGTTTGAACAAATCGTTTCATAGGACTTAACATTTAGGGCCAACTGCATTTACCGTTATAACAGGATGGAATCAAATAGCGGTTGCAGGCATTCATTTAATCTAGGGTATAATAGCATCAGCTGAGAGATGCAAAAGAGTTTCACGTGCTTTGCTGCAAGCTATTCAAAGTTCAAAATAGCCAAATAATCTGCAATTGACCCCGAGATTGTACTTTTGTCATTGTGTTCGGTTGAAGGGTTGCCAAAAACGTTAAAAATTTTGGTTCCCTGCCTTGCTAGGCGTATAACTGGCGTTCGTGTTCATAAAGTTTCAGATTCGTGGCGCAATTGGTCCGAAGGCACCCCAAAGGGCAAGTTTTTTGTAATAAAACTAGTTGCGGCTTTGTGATGCTCACCATATTTTGGAACAAATTTTTAAAATTAATTGCTGCCAGAGGTAAATGTACTTTTATCCACTCCTAAGTAAAGAAATAAAAGGACTATTTGAGATGTATTGGACACGTACGACTCTAGCCTGCAAGGCGGCAAATCAGGGAATGCAGTGTTAATGCACTCAGGTAGGAAGCAGACGCAAGTTGATAGGCGAAGTCTCAAAGTTTGAGTCACAGGAATGCAGATGTCAAAAACCCACTTAAGCGGCCTACACTTCTGTTCCGGATTGGTAATTTTAGTAGACAACCAAAAATAAGTTATTCCAACTTCTCTGTTATCTTACTTGATCTGAATATTTTTTACCTTTACTTTAGGCTTGAAGTATAACGTAGACTGCAGTGGATAGATTGAATGCTTTAAGCATCTGAGTATGCGGATGGTTAAAGAACAGTCTGCAATAGCCCTCAGCCCTAAAACTATTACTCCGTTTTCTTTCCAAATATGCATTTAAATTAATATTACCGTATTTTTTGAAGTTAGTGTTTCAGTTTTTGGATAAGGGAACAGTAGGGCAATTATTTTAGTCACTGTTGAAGTCAATTTTACTCGTAAATATTCCCTAGTCGCGGCGATGCTTGTGGTTATTGGAGCGGTTTTGTATCTTTAAGGGAGGTTTAGATAATGTGTAGCTGTCAGTGGCTCCGCTATTACCACGCTCACTTCCAAATAAGGTTAGGGCTTAAAGTGTACTTAAAATCCGTTGTGTCAACTGCTCCCGTACGGCGCAGCTCTTTAGATAAGCAGTGGTCTGGAAACGTTGCCCGATTATGCGAAAACCTCGAAAGAAGCATATTATTTATTGTTCCGAGCATTCCGCATTCAGTTAATAAAACGTTTTATATTGGTTTTCTTTTACTTAAACTGGAAAATGCCGTTTGCTTGAATTTTATGTACTAGGGAACTACCTTAAATAGATTAATGTGAAGATATTTTTCTCCCTAAAGTATGATTCTTCGTTTTCCTTTTTCATTATTTACGTTCATAAGGATAATCTCAGGAGAAAAATTACTTTAAAACGCTAAATGTGTTGTAATGTATATTTTTTGTATTAAGACTGCAAGGGTTTCTTGCCATCGGGGTGAAAATTTATGATTTTGAATTCATAGTAAAGTCAAATATCAGTAGTACTCAGCAGAGGTGTACACTTCCATTTTTTTGTCTACAAAATACACTGAACATCTGGCTTTTTGTAGAGTTAAATTTTGATTAAATGTTTGTAGGTATATTTTAAAATGTGCAAATAATTCTATGCTTCCGACTTTTGTTATTAAAACGATGCATAATCTTGTCTGTCCCGAATCGCTTATGGATGACAGTCAGTTAAAGTCACTAAAAGTCTGCTCGTGTCGACATGTTGACCTGCATATGTAATCAAGGATGCGATATTTACCTTCTAAACATTACTTATGGGATAATGTTGGAGACTGAGTACTACATAGTTTGCAACTAGCCAAAGCTTTTGGGAAATAAAGCCTTAAGCGCCATGGCCTGAGATAGCTGAAAACGCAAATTCAATTTATGGATTTGCAGTTGACGCGAGAAACTGGCTTGCTTTTGGGTGAACGTGACGACTAACTAGGGATCACTGCCAAGCAGTCTGAACAGATACAGAACCGAATTCCTTCTCAATTGACCGGGTGCTTTGTTCCCTGCGCAACTGCACAAATCTATTGGAGCGAAGGAGTGAAAGAGCAGGACAGTTCTTCCAGGGAAATTACTGATTGGTAACTCATCAAACTGAAACAAAACTCTTATCTTTGATTGGCTGTGCATTTTATCTAGGCATTGAGCAATGGGTGGTGGTTGTATTGTAGTTGAATCAGTACACAGCAAAATGCTTTTTATCTTGCTTTTGTCCTTGAGTCAATGCTAATTCGGGTAAAGCGTTTTGAATAATAAGAACTGCGATTGCTCTTCAATATTACTTAATTTGTTGCGATCGTAAACTATCCGTTATTCGGGGTGTTACTTGACTTTGTGACCTCCAACAGATGCAAAGTTAGCACTCTTTCACTTAATGCTGCTGGAAATTTGTGCGAATTTTCTTCTAGAACGTATAGCAGAACTACACATGCTACATTATTCTTTTTTTCCAAAAAGGCATGAAAATGTAATTTATTAACGAGACTTGGTTTATGGGCAGTTTTCGTAGCCTTAGTGTATATTCTTTGTATTTAAATCAAGCAAATAGAGCAGGATTTATTGGACGCAAAAAATTGCGTGACAGCCAATCAGTTGCCCTCTTTCACTGCACAACAAAAATAACGAACGAGAGAATAGAGGAAATTTGAATTTATCCGGAAAAATCGAGGCGAAACAGCAAGGTCAGTGGTTAGGCACGGTAAGGCGTATCAATAAATTTAGCGACTTAACAAATGTTGAGACGGATAAGTGGGGGAATGGGAAATGTGTAAATCAAGGAGCTAGAGGTTACCACGGAAGATTTAGGCTGACCACATGCTCCAAAGGTTTACAATGGTCCGGTTTTAACCATCAAATATAGGCCACTCTCAGGTAGCGCAATTAACGTGTTATTTGTAACCGAACTAGTACTGGCAATTGTGTTTTAGGGTCAACGGAGTGACCAGTATGAAGCAGGTGTTTAGTAACTAAAGAACGCGGAATTTTGTTTTCCTGCTTTGGAGGCAACCTGGGCAAGTGCTCAATTGACCTGGCTGCCAATTGCCTTTGCGAGGAGAAATAAAGAACAAGTCCAAAACGCATCTGAATTCACTCCGTCGTTTTGCCTTGCTCACGCTGGTGACAATTAATTGTTGCATCCTCTGGGAACATAAAAACAAATTTTACTTATCGATTTATTCGGAGACCAGGAGGCATGTTTGTGAAGGCAGCTGATTCATTAGTCCATGAGGTAAATGTGCTACTGTTATCGGACAGTTTCATGTAGGTCAGAAGGCAATGCTTTTATTGTCGGCTGTCCATCGAACGACCTACATGTGCATGGATGTCAGAAGTCAGACTTACCAGTAGATTGCGTGTGTGTTTCATAGGAGGTAAACAATACTTTTTAATCTTTCAACTTCATGTATTCTTGTATTTTTTGTGAGTTTTCCCAAACACACCTAGCTAACAGGTGCCTGGCAAACCTTACCACAGAAGCTGTCTTTTCTCCAAGAACTCGGTATACTTCAAATAACCTGTTCGCCAACTTGGGCATTTGTTCTGCAACCGAAAATTATGTCAACCAAGTGAAAAGATTATGACTTAGAGGGGAACAATGCAAGTCGTTAAGGTAATTGACGTCGAATGATTAGCCATTCATGTGGCTTATGCAAAAGATTTCGATGAAATGCAGGGCCATTATAATTTACTTTATCTCCATCGTGCATCATGGGACTTTGGGCTTACGAGTAAAGACCTAGTTACACTTCTCAAGGTCACTTTGGGCTTACGAGTAAAGACCTAGTTACACTTCTCAAGGTCATTTTGGGCTTACGAGTAAAGACCTAGTTATACTTCTCAAGGTCACTCAGACTGACAACTGAGTTGGGTGACAAGGGACATCTTTAAAGCAAAGAAGCTTTGTAGATGCAGGCAAACATTGATTTTTGGAATTAAGTATTTTGTGTAGCATTAGATACCCCCTCAGATAGGATCCGGACTGCCAACTTTTGTCTGTGCGCGAGGTACTCAATGATGGGTTATGTAGGTTTAGACCCTGGGATTCTTTGCACCTCTGGGCTATTTGCTTCTACCATGCCATCGGGCCCAGGGGGCTAAATGAGTAGAGATTATGACAGCGAAAGTTGGTCATCATTATAACCCGATTCAAGCGCAAGTAATCGTCATACGTTCAGTTTGCTGTGGATGTTCTCTTTCGCGAGGGTGAAACTAGCAAAAGATAGTAAAATGAGGCGGACAGCATGCTTTGCACTAACAATACAGAAAATGCATCAGTACATATTGCAGGTTATTTAAAGCCATATGGGAGATTTTGATGGGATTCACCAGCAGTGCATATTCCATACCGATTTTCGGTCATGAAGAGTGTGAACCGATTCCTTAACCGAAGCTTGAAATATCCAAAGCTCCTTCTTAGCCAACGTCCAATGACAGCAAAAGGAATTAAGTGCTTAGACGATACAGGTATCACGCACCTACTGGTCTGGCTTCTTCTTACTGTGGCCCCATCGCAGTCCCACTCCGTGTGATCCCAGTCCCGCCTCTGGTCTCCTTGAGATGCTCGTGACATGGGGCACAGATGGGTGATGATAAGAGATGCAGCGCAAGTCTACTACCATTATAAGATAAATTATGCCCAAATCACCGTCCCATAGCCAACATGCTGTGAGACCTACAGCGCAATTCTTAAAAATCCACAATAAAACGGTTGGTCTACTAATGTCTGTAATTTTCGCGTTCCTCGTATTTTTTGGCCTTTGGTCACATACCAATTTCCTTTTGCCGACAACTCCTCATGGTTTTCAGCGTGAATCTGAAATATAAGACAAAGATTCTTGCTCCACTGATCGAGTATGCTTCTTCTGTTTCTAATAAAGACTCTTTCGATTATAATAACATTTTCCTGGTTAATCTAAACAAAACATTCTTTCAGCCGTTCTTCGCAGGTGCTTTGCACCTATGCTATTGACGTTTCGGTTCTAAAAAAATAAATGTGGAAGGGTTTAGTCGCATTCTCCTACGTTGCTTATCGTCAAGCCTGGGCTTTGGCCTGTCTTTTGTCATTAAATTTTAAAACCCTTCTTTTGTTCGTTAATTTGCAACATCAGATTATCCTGCCCTGCGTAGCGAAGTTCAAACTAAATGGACCACCTGAAAAGTCGTGCGCAAACTTCGAAATTCGCGATGAGGAATTTCAAGGGGATTAATTTTTCGCGGAATTATAATTAAATGTTTAACCATAGCAGCTGCGAAATATTGACTGTAAAAAACCAGGTTTGATTGAGAAATAGTTGTGTTTTATTGTATCCACCATTGACAAGTACTTAATTTAATTCATTGTTGCAAAATTACGTCGGAATGGCAGGAATTGTGATGATTTCGAAGACAATTACAGTAAAACTACGTAAAATATTTAAAGGAGTCAAATTACATTGTTAGTTTACTCCTCAGCTGTCGCCTTTTCTTCAACTAATACCTATGAAAAAGCATGCGATGATGAATCATGTTGTCAGTTTCCCTATTTCAGATTAAGTTCATTTTGCTTTCAGCCGACAATGCTGCAATCATCAAGGGTTGTAATCGGGTTAAATTCTTACAGTCAACTTTCAAGCTTTAATTATTTCGCATGGGGAGTCTTGATTAGGCTAAACTAGTTTAAGCCTCTGTAAGCTGACAGCCTCTCTTTCGATTGCATTATCATTGTGAAGTTATTTTCTTCTGAGAGCTAGCAAATTACGCTGATATATTTCGGTTAATAATTTTTTTAAAAGAATGATATTTTTTCAGTTTTATCAAGAGAAATGTAGGCGACGCTTTTGAAATCTCTATTGATTTCACTGACATTGATTATAAAATCATCGACACATAATGAACGTTGGACAAAGGGTTATCTCCCTGTCAGTATATAAGGCATCGGACGAAACAAGTATAGAAAAATATTACTCAAAAATAGTGAGGTATTATGTTCTACAACATGTTACTTTGTGAGTGCTGAATTCTTTGTGAAAATGTGCTCATTTCTGATGTCTTGGTGTTACATATGGCTGTACTGGTCAAACTTCCGATTAAAAGTATCAACAGATGGAGACATGATGATGCCGCATGCAGATCATTCCAGGCATTAATCACTGAAGGAGAAGAAAAACCTTCTTGCATACAGTCTTGCCCCAGTCACACGTAGTTTGAGAGGATGTCCTGTCAAAGTAGTGGCAGGCCCGTTCAAAGAAGCCTCCGGATGCAAGGCTACAATCCTGACCCCGTAGCAGGTGAAACGAATGTAGTAGATCGCCGCGTAGCTATCTGTAGTCCAAACGAAACAGATCAAGATTGGACAATCGTGTCTCGTAAGTAAGACAGCCTTGACCTCGAACAAACTTGGTTGCACGTCGTTGGATATTTTCAAGGTTGTTGCAGTCTTTGACAGACCACGGTCTCCAGGCTTGGATGGCGAATTTCAATTGTGGTCGCACGAACATCACACAAACCTTATTAAAACACACATCTTCGAACTTTGCAAGCACTCGCTTAATTAGATGCGAGATTTGCAATGCGGATTTTGTCACTTTTCAGCCATGGAATGATGGCTTCTGCTTGGGCGTGATCCATACTCCTAGATCTTTCTGAGCCGTTACCTCTGGTAGCGGTGTGCGGTTCAGATTGTACATTCTCTGGTGCACGGAGCTGGTTCTGCCGATTGGCAGAATATTGCACTTGGTAGCATTGAATGGGAGGAACCACTTGCTCGATCACTCTTCGAGATTTCATGTAGATTTGCTTCCTCAGTTTCGTTGTGCATGACTTTCCAAAGCTTTATGTCCTCAGCAAACATGGTGATGTCACAGTCCAACCTAGTTCCGCAGTCATATATATATATATATATAAATATATATATATATATATATATATATATATGCATTCAACATCGGTGCACTTACCTCTGTCCCCATCCCGCATCGACGACCATTAAGTTTACCGTCTGCAGTCGCATTAAGTTGTCATCCCCCTTCGCCTCCGACACAGGGAGCCCTAACAGCCCCCCCTAACCGGCCCCAATCCAATTATGTGACCAGTCCTCGCACCCCAGTTGGTTGTCTGTCCTTGTCTGTCCTGTAGCACAAACTGGTCATCTGACCATTTCATTTCTCTTCTGTTCCTTTCGTCTGATGACGGGTTGGTGTGACCAACTTGAAAATTCACGAGTAAAACTCAATTTTTCCGACGAACCTTCTTTTTTTATATAGATATATATATATATATGCTAGTGTGGGGCTCACCGATCTGCTTAAGGAACATGCATGTTCCGTTGTGCCCTGGAGCTCAGACTAGAGCCCTCGCAGGCGGTCGCATAGCGACGTGTAGCATCTGATGGAATGGAACCGACAAAGACAAGGGAGACCGGAATGGCCATTTCTGGCTTATTAGCCGTCATCAGCCAGTCATACCCAATCCCAAGTGTGGCACACCTGGGATTCGAGCGTGAGACTTACCGGCCGGTCGTTATTTATGGAAGCCCGGCTGCCACTTTTATTTTTCGGCGAAATCCACGCAGTCTTCCAATCGGGTGGCAATCTGCCCTCAGCGAGGGGGGCTTGGAAGAGTAAACACAGGGGTTCTGCCAACTCTAAGGCTAACTCCTTTAACAACTGTGCCAGTATTACATCAGGACCTGGCTAGTTCGTTTCGTCCAGCTTCAGTAGTTCCTGCAGAATAATAGCTTCTCTGAGGACCACTGAGTCAATTTTCGGGATCTCATTCATCCAATAGTTATCAGCGGTTAGATCTGCTACTCTCGTACAAGCCAACTGAAAGAACTAAGCTAGATGTTCAGCCTTTTCCTCGTCCTTGTAAGGTTCGACAACATACGTTTATTTAACTAAGGGATGGGGTTCTTATTTCTAGTGCATTGCCTAATATAGTGGAAGAAGACATTCGGGTTTTCTGCTGCATGGTTCATCAGGGTTACTCTCGAAACTTTGGCGTGCTTTATAAACAAGGCCTTTTACCCTGTTTCTCTGCGTCTTGTACTTTGTCAGTGACTCGACAGTGTTTTTCCTTATATAAGTTTGCTACGGCTTTCCATTGCGGTTTACTTCACTCTTCAGTGTGATCTTTAGACACTGGGGCCTGTTGGTGACCTTCTTTTTCGAATTAGGACAGTAGTTGTGATAAGTTCATGTAATACTGCCTTTAATTCCCACTAATCCTCGATAATATAACCGGTGAATGTAGCATTCCAGTCTAAAAGGTGCACATAAATTTTCATTTGGGTAAAATCCCCACGCCAGATGTTGCTTTTGACTTTGATTGGGGACAATTCACAACTTCGACGATGTCAGGTGTTTTTGTCAATACAAGGTGCAAACAATTGACTTGTTGCCCCTCGCGTATTTTGGTTGGAGACGAGACGTGTTGAGTTAGGAAGCATTTGTATATTGCTTCTAGGAGGCGGTAATCAAAGTTCAATTCCGAGCCTGGTGCAGAACTCAGACTCCAATCAATGATCGAAGCGTTAAAATCACCCACAATCATGACTTCAGATCAGCTAGCCAACGCTTCTAAATCGTCTATCAGGCTACCGTCTGACTGCGGGTTGTTTCTTGCTGGTCGGTCGACCATCAAGATCTCAAGTGCTTGGGACCCCGGCGTTCTGATGGTGAGCCAGATGGCCTCAGTGTCGCACGCGAGTTTTTCCGTTTTTTCGGACACGAGCAGGACATATCTAACATAAGTCAGCACACCCCCACCTTGACGTCCTGCTCTATCCTTTCTGAACAACTGGAAACCGGGGAGAGCAACTTCGCGATCGTCCACCTTCGCGGTCAGCCACGTTTCAGTTTGGGAGACGATACCTGGTGACGTTTGGCATACGTATATCTTTAACTCATCTAATTCGGGGAGTAGGCTTTGGACATTGGTATGTATACATTTTAGTTTAGTTGCTTGTTGTAATCCGGCTATGTCGCCACCTTCGTCATTTGCGCAGCTGGAACGACCTACGCACAGGATAAATTCATATTCAAGAGGCTTTGCATATTTCGGTAATAGAACTTGATTTTGTGTAGATGTTTGCGTCGAGTTAGTTTCCCGTCCGTGTGACGTTCTTCAAACGGACAGGTATCCTCCATAGAAGGCGTTTCTGTACTCGAACAATCACTCTATTCCTTATAATCAGTCCTTTCTCTCCTTGTTCTTACAAGTTATTCAGTACCGCTTTTAGCGCCATCCATTTCATTTTCTTTTGTACAGAGTAGTCCGGTTGAAAAAATTACCTCTTTAGCCAGGATCTCCCTCCACGGTTCACTCGAGTAGAAGGTCTTACTGAAGTTTGCTTTCCAAAATTACCTTTAAAGGACTTGATGTATTTATTTGCTGGTTAACGCTATCGTTACTATTTAGCTGGAAAAGTTTAAAAACTTTAATTATTCGATTCACTCTTATTCTTGCACTCAAACCTCCTGCAAGGCCATAATCTCATAAGTTATGCTACACCTTGGGGTTTTTGCTGGTTTATTCGCCAAGCCCATGTACGATTATGCATTGTGATCTGTCCACAGCACCTCTGTCCAGGGTTTTCTGTCAAATAATATGTCTGGCTGATGTTGGGGGCTTCCGTTGTGCGTGCACATTTAGTTGTCCTTTCGGTGGGCTGCAGCTCCTTTATATTTGCCTCTGACGATGCGCATGCGGTCTGAGAACTTTTTTCGTTTAGCTCGTGCGTTGGTACATCTTGATCAATTTCATTTTGTACCTTTGATTGCTTTTCCGGCAAGTTTGACATCTTCCCCTTCAGATTTTTCCGACCCGTCCCTGTGGTCTTGCCTTTCACCTTTGTCTTATTCTTGGACGTTCGTGCAGGCTCTGCAGCACTCTTCTTGACTGGTATCTTGGACACCATATTCTCGAGAAAGTGATTACTTTCTTGGGATTTGTTGTGTAGGTGGCCTCATGCTCTACTTCGTGCTATCCTACACGTAGAGGCTGGCAATCGATCCTCGTAAACGAGGGTCTGCTGCATAAAATTCTAATTGAGTTAACTTGGAGGTTAGCGTTTGACAGCTGCCACAATAATTTTCTTCGTACGTCGGCCGTAGCCAATTAATATGGCTTTTAGAGCGCACTGCTTGGGCATGCGGCGATGGCGCAGTCGGACGCGCGTCGGTCTTGTGAGGTCAAGGTCCCCGGTTTGATTCTGCCCCGCGCGGCACTTTGCACTTAAATTTCAGTATTCACAATTTTGCGCAAATATACTATATTCACAAGAGAAAAACTTCATATATGAATTGTCGTCCTAAGTACGCGGTGCAAAGCCTACTACGTCAATATGCTATGAGATAGTGACTTCATAAGTTGGATATCTTCGTCCTAAGACGGTGGTAGATAAATTCGGAAAAAAACGATCTTTATCGAGTATGTTCGAAATATGATGCATTCAACGAATAAGTTAAGTAGGGTAACTCATTCTTTGCGGAAGTTGTTCAGCAGTTTCGTTGGAAATAAACAGGAGAAACGATGGATAGTTGACTCGATGGAAGTTCTTGTTCTGCTAAAATCCTGTTGAATAGTTGAGAGGACGAAGGTATCGGTGACAGGAATCCAATTTTTGTTACCGGAAAGCCAATAGAGCGTACAGTAGGCCAAAAAGTCTTTGGGAAAATAAATTCCTCAGTGGTCATATATTTCGAACCTACATTCGAAACGCACTTCATGCCACTTTTCAGTTTCATGTTGGTTTTGGTCTGATAATTTGTGACCTCCGCATATATGCCTGGTGTCAAATAATTATACAGCATTGAGAATAAAATGATAATTGGCACATTTTGAGAGAAAGGAGACCTTAATTTTATTTTTCGTGGGGTAATTTTAGTATCATCAAAGCGATGCGTTTTCTTTTTTTATCTGAAGTAGAATGCATCTGTCATTGCCATACGCTATTCTCTGTAAGTCAGGGACTTTATCTGAAACATCTAACTAAGCTGATGAAAGAAACTACCATGGATTCATTTGCGATATCTAACAGCGTAGGATATAATGTCACACTAAGTTACACTTGGTTGTCCATCTTTTCCTCTTAATTTATGGAATTTAAATATGTAAAGACAAAATGCTTAAATAATAAACATACTGTCATTTAACTTGATGTCTACCAACTTTTTTCAATTGTTTACTTGCTGAGATGGTGATTTTGTTTTTAAACGGTAAACAAATTTTCATAGTATTTGTCGATTATGCAACTCAAATCTTCCATGTAAGTTTGAGTTCCTTTGAAGTGGTCATCTCATTCTCAGAAATGTGTCACAATACATGCAAAAAATATTGCATTTTCATACGGAAGCCTGTATTTGCTAGACTGGAGGATTAATCCTGTAACTATCTAAAAGTTTTTGATATTGCCAGATTTAATGCAAATTAAAGTATTTACCTCGTTGAGGTACTATATTTGAAAATATTAGTTTATATCAGCTTCGTTATATACGCATGTCCCCTGTTCTGATAAAGCAGGTTGAATTTCAACAAATGTGTTTGGTAATCAACAACTAACTACTATCAATAAATAATTTCCTAAAACTAGTTGGCCCACTTAAATAACTAAAAAAAATTCGATGAATGGGCCATATTCTTCTACCATGTGTAATTAAAAGGGAATTATCTTGTGTGGTAATGGATTGTTTTAAAGTTTCTTACATATATTGGACCCAAGTTGGTTACTAATTTCTTTACTCTCTATGCGTACTGTGCGGTGACTTAAAATTTATCATCTGCTATCACTTTTTACTTATTTTGCCCCACTGTTTGCATGCTATAAACCACGACTCTATATCCGAGATGAGGTTTGATTCATGCTGTATACTCCCGATAAACGAGCAGTTGCATTTTGCATTGCGACTTTCAGGTGATCCCAATTTTTTCTTACTAATCCTTTTATTTTATGCTTTAGTACTTGCTTAACATGGACTCATTCAAGTCATAAAAGGGACATTCGTCTCGGCAATCAGGCGTACAGACGCTAACCGGTCTGTCATGGAGAACCGACAAAGGTTCACCTATTAACTGCTGGTTAAGTCTCCCAGTGTGGCAGTTATTTTGATAAGCATGTTTTTCCTTTTGTCTGTTAAAAAAAAAAATTTCTCTCGGCCGGGAGCAGGACACAGGTGATCAATTCTGTGCCATCGTTGCCCGGAGTTACCAAAGAAAGACTACATTAAGCCACTCTTGACCTACGGCTGAGTGAATCGGTGGGAGTAGACCTTACATTAGTGCACGCAACATTTGCGCAGATCATCATAATCCTTGAGTGTGCATGGGGCAAACCGTATCTCGCTTACGTGCGACGGGAGTCCAAGTCTCCTCGTTCCGATGACGCCAAGCTCTCTAACGTTCAGTCACAATTGCAAAAATTCAGACAATTTAAATGCTTGATAATGTACGCTCTCAGTGGAGGAATAACGCAGAAAGACTTAATAGTGGATTTACAAACGCCTCCACATCATTTCAGAGGGCTTCCATTTACGGATTATTAAAATATATAACGGTACAGGGAAGAATGTCTATCAAATGCGCTAAGCAAGCAGGTCCTTGCGCCTGAAAGTTAATTGGTGCGATTTCATCCACTGCACAGACACTGGCAAAAAAATACTAAAGTTTTTGAAGCTTTGGGGAGAATATGTATGCGGAGCCTGAAATGGCATAATGAAAGCTAATTTATCCTACGAATGAAGCCAATGCCATATATGCTGAGTTAATAGTTGGGATGTTTTTGCAGGATAGAAGGCCGGATAAAATACAGATCACAACCTGGCTTTTTCGCCAAATAACTAATTATTATTGCCAACTATTAGTTTTTTTATGAAATTTACTTGGATTTTTAACTGATTCTCACGAGAGTGCCAGGCTAGTTTTGTAAGTAATCACTTTGACCGGCATAGCTTTTCCTGCAAATAACGTAGCACATTGTAAAAAGCCTATCATACGTCAGAGATGAAGGCAGCAGTAGTTGTTTCTTTAAGCAAGTGAAAAGAATGAGGATCTAGCATTCAGACAGTAAAAAATATTTACAAGGGCATGACTTCTAGTCCTTGTGAGACGGCTGCTCGCCGATATTCTACACGAGAGAATAGTAGTTTTACTCACATGCATTAAATTTTTAAAAAATTAAAATTAAAAATTAAAATTAAAAAGTCAAACTTTACTTTTATAGAATGCAAACTGCGTTCTTAGTTGTCGATAATTACATATATTGAGAAAGCTTCATTTGTGCAGCTAAAAGTTCATTTATTTTCAACCATGAAACAAAAACCAAACCTTTTCTTTTAAAAAGTTGAAATAACATGCATGCCTTTGGTCGACATGCCAAAAGTTTTCCTGCTTTGAGGTTCAGAGTTTAGTCTTCTTTGAACCTATTTGCGTAACTAATCTATCAAAAATTTTTATATATTGTACAGTTTCGTTTGAATCAGTGGTATAGACTTAAAATAGGTACTACAATAAGTAATATATACAAGTCCAAGACCATTTTGCTGAAAAAAATGCTAGTTGCCACAGATGGTTGAAGAAGTGGTTTTTTAATCCTAGCAGCATTACGAGAGCTGTAGAAATCTACTTCTAATTAATGGATAATTCAGCTGGTCTCCTTTAGATGGAAAACTTACAGCTGGCCACTTGGTAACTGAAGTGTCCTTTAGCCATAGACTGACGCTTCGCAAACTTAGCGACAGTTTATCAGACTTCATGGAAGACGCCGCAGTGCTGCCATGCGAAAAATGTATACCTTTGCTGTAGGCGTATCACGTGCTTTAGGTTAAAGTTTTTCAAAACCAAGATTTCGAATTAAAACGCAAATAAGAATCGTAACATCCTAGGATCTCTTTGGTAATGTCCGTTCAACTGTCCACACAAACGCCCGGAGACTTTCTACCCGACTAATGCCACGGAATTACTAAATGGTACATGATTCTGCGCTTAGATTCCAAGCCTCGAGGAATCGATTAAATGTTCAGACGTTCCTATCTTGCACCAGGTCATTTTAGCACAGGGAGAGAAGAGAGAAAAACATCATCAAATATCGACCCATTGTCGAGAAGCTGTCCCGCAGTAGATTTCCCATCTCATGGAATGTTAATAAAAAATCTGAAATGTGTTTTGATTCAAAAAGATTATAAAAGGAGAGTTTGCAGTATTAATTATCACGGCACACAATCCGAAATATTCATTAACGTCAGGATGCCAACTCCTGAACAATCTTGTTTTCGGCTACCTGTCTAAGCTGCAAAATTTATAAAATGATCACTTTATCAGTATAATTTTTGATTGATTTTTTTAATTACAAATAAATTCTAATATATTTTATAGTAAACATGCAAATGTGCATCCTTCTTTTACTTATATCGTTGCATATTCCAGTGGCATGGAATGGCATGTGGTGAGAGACTGTTGCTCTTCGATTTAAGGAAATGCTAGGCACATATACGACCTCATGAATGCACTTCTGGTTACAGATCATGGTCAGAAATTTTATTGCTTGAAAATAAAATAGGTCCAAAAAATAAAATAAATAAAATAAAATAAATAATAATAATAATAATAATAATAAAGAATAATAATAAATAAATAAATAAAATAAAAATAGGTCCAAATATCCGCATTCTCTTTCCTCCCCCCCCCACCTGTACTGGCGGGACTTTGGAGAGAAACAGGTAAAATGCTGTACATAGAATGAGATCATCACACACGGGGCTCCTGTTTAAATAGACAACAAAAACCACCCGCAGACTCCTGCAAAAATCGACAATTCCAGCTATTAATCTTGTGGCAACGCAACCCCGGGCGCCTTTTTCAACGCTGAAATTCTTGTGCTCACTTGTGCGTGCACACCATTGACATTCTGGTTCTCGGCCAATCCCGGCTGTCGACTCAGACTTGACCTCGCTGAATGCGCTGTGACGACTCTCCATCGTTTTCGCACTTGGGACACCGCCCCCGCGATGCTACCGTCAGGCTGTCAACTTCTTCAAACCTTTTCTCCAATAGTTCTATGCAGAATGCAAAATAGTCCCAGCTGGCGTCCCACTTCTATTCTGATACGGGACCGGGCCTGCAGATCGTAGTGGCTAGGGTCTCTCCATGACATAAGCTACTGCGACAGTCTGTCGAAGTGTTTGATAGAATCACCATTAAGAATGTATTGTATGGAACAGGTGTCAGTTATGTAGCTGCAAGAGGCGTTCTTCTACAATCATTTGCTTTAGGTTGCGTGACTCCGAGTCTCCGAATGATTAAAACCCCTTTGAAAAATCCACATTCTGCCATCGACCTAGTATGTGGATTACCGCCTGGCCCGGTGCACCTCTCCTTAGGCGACCTGGACCCCTCGCCCTCCGGCGTGGGTTCCATATTGATGCCGCGCTTAGCATGGACGCCCGATCAACATGCGCAGACAGGAGACGGAACTCCCGGAGTCAGCAACTTCCACCTCCCGGCCTCCAAGTAGCTGGATTACAGGCGCACGCCGCTACGCCCAGCCCCTAAACGGGCCGCGTGGTAGATGCGTTGGACCAACACGGGGGCCACATTAGGGCACGGCAGGTGTTATTCGGGTTGCGCTCCCATAACAAATGCCGAACATAGAGGTGTGGTGGCACGCCTAGGGGCGGCTTGGACTTAGGGGACCCAGCCGCGCCAGCCACCTGCGTCCTCTCCCGCCTCCGGTCTTCTTGACTCTGTCTTGACACCGGGCTCAGGTAGGGGAGGAGGAGAGAGTGCGGTAGATGCAGCGCAAGTCTACTATCACTTTAAACTAAATCACGCGCAAGTCACCGTCCCTGCTCCACTTTCCCATGGAGCATACGGCGGACATCGTCGGACTACGACGGTCGAACTGTCGGATTACCGCCATCGGAACTATTAAATGTATTAATTGTTTTACCATAATACGAGGATACGTACTATTTAACAATCTAAGTACATTTTGGGTCATCAGCAGTAGGCATTCATTTGTATGCTTACGTTTTTACATTATAGATATTGTAATTTCAGAACTTAATGCTTATAATGGGAGTCAATGCGTTCGGATGAACATTTTCCGACCCGGTCAGATAGATGGCATGGATATTTAGAGATGGCTTCCACTGGAAACAGTGCGAAAACCGCTTAAGTTCATAGGCTGTCAACAGATACTTAGTATACATACATTGAACTGCTTTTGCCATATTTTCAGTACAGGCACTAGCTACAATCCCGGACAAATGCTCTGGTCTGAGCCTGAAAGGGTTTTTCAGCGATTATTACCTCCACATTTCAAAGCAGAAAAATCATTCTGAGATATGCAGAGTCCCTGCAAAAAGTGAAAATGAACTGCACAGTTAAAGGTGTTATTTTAAAAATATCTCTTAGAAACTTTCAGAAATAGTTTTCCTCCATTCATTTTGACCACGATAAGAATAAATAGATCATGAGAGAGTAAATAGAGTTACATAAAACTGAAAGTTATTACGGAAACAATAAAGCTCACATATTCTGAATGTCCATCTCTTTGTAAGTCAGGCATCGTCAATATGCCGGGGGCCAAAAAGACTTCGCAGCAATTAATTCAGAGAAAGAGAGAGTTAGGATGGCAACATCATCCAGAATTCAATGAAGCAACTATCTCACCGGTGTAAAATGTCTTTATACAATGATATCAACTAAAATTCACTGGCATCAAAATAACGAACTCGAAAGACACGCCTTAAAATGAGCATAGGTAAGCAAAACATTAAAAAATAAAAGAGGAATGATAACTAATGTGAGGAAGAAGGTGGGGGTCTGGAATTTGACAACTTAAGGCTGAACGGTCTGGTAGGTATGCAAGCGACAAAAATATTAAATGAGTTTACAGAGAAATATTTACGCTCCCAAATCCGCTACATATCTGATGACGAGGTTCTTAATAACTACTCTAACGTGCCAGTGACCTTCTTATCATCCAAGCCTTATAGATGAAAAATAATCGTCGATTTTTTTCAATTATATCGTCTTCCAAACTCTCAGAGTCCGTCAACTTAATGGAATTTTCTCTGCACTCTCATTTAACAATGTCTGCTGTTGTTGAAAAATGAATACTGGTGTTAAGAAATAGCAATTTGTTGAACCCAGAATAATCCTTATAGAATTTTGAAATTACATTCTTACACAAACATTTTTTCCCTTCTTCATACTTACTACTAAAACAGTGAATACTGTTTTATTCATTGCTTGCAGTAGGGGACTTGCGGTATTTCCACCTACACTCATCGGTTAAAAAGACACTTGTGTACATGCAATGGCCGAGTGCACCCCAGCTATTCGTCCACTTTGCTTAAAACCAGAAAACGTCAAGTGTAACGATACATTTTCTGGAGCAGAAAGTCTTCACCTCACCCGGCAGCAATAAAGTTTTTTGACTCTCGCAGTTACAGTATTCCTGTATGACTTTTATATGCGAAGAGAAGCATTTTCTTTTCGCAATATATGAGTCATCCTTTGTTATATATAAGAGGGTTTTCAAATAAATGGTCCATTTTCCTACCTCACTGCAGGTTAAGCAGCGTTAATTTAGGAACGTGGTCAACAGTGTGGAGTACAGACACCAGCGGAAAGTCAATTTCCAGGTAGTTGTTAAGAGGAATGACACGCGATCACTGGGACAAGTGTTTTTATTCGACTGGCAATTCGGTTTTGCATTTGACTTCATCATCAGGAAGAGCGAAATGTGAAGTGCGGAAGTTGGAGAATGAAATCGAAATGCCTATCCCGCATCCATCGTCAATAGGCCTACTTTGTGCAATGGTGGTTTAACCAACCTCATAGTTGCGACTTGTGGTATGGGTTAGTGACTTGAAAATTACCCGGAAAGATAGCTCATTGATACTGCTTATGAAAACACTCGTTGATGGACGCTTACTGATCGCTAACCGAACTCACGCGTCACGTTCTGCCTTGGGGCTCACTCTTGAATTCCCCTACCAGCCGCACAGCCACTAGTAGTAGTAAATGCAGATGAGAAATGCCGACAAAGATAAGGGAGACTGGAATGGCTATTTCTGGCTGATTAGTCGGGATCAGCCAATCATACACAACGCCAGGTGGCGTTGTCCTACCGAGGCTTGAACCCATGACCTGCTGATCAGAAGTCCAACGAGCTACCCAATGAGCCACGGGCTTGTTGTCTTACCGGTTTACATCGTGAATACTGACATTCTTTGGTGAACGTCAACAGGCTCCTTTTTAGCTCAGTACTCTGCCCAGAATTCAAAATGAATGGATGAGATCACTGGGCATGCTGCAGAATCTGTTTGCCAGGATGAGGACGTGGTTTCATAGCATATGATTCTTATGAGTTCTGCACATCCTGAGTGTTCATTTGCCTTAGATATTGTTGGCCATAATTATATGTTCAAGCCTGAAGGTGCAACGTCAGTGGTCTAGAATTCTTGTTACAGTGAAATATTAACTTGACGATCCGTAAAAGCATTTCGCCAGGTGAAATGACAATCACAGTTTTTGCTCCAATCCTAACCTGCATTATCTGAGTAGACATTGACTCTGGATACGCAGGGACTGATCGATTACAACGACGTTCAGCGATGCATTACGACATTTCGACCGTCGTAGTCCGACGAGGTCCGCCGTATGCTCCACACCATGGTGGTGCAGGAACGCTGACTTGTACGTGGATTAGATTTAAGTGATAGTAGCCTTGTGCTGCAGCTACCGCACTCTCTCCTCCACCACCTGAGCCTAGTGTCATGACAGAGTCAAGAAGACCGGCGGTGGGAGAAGGCGCAGGTGGCTGGCGCGGCCGGAGCTGCCCCTGGGTGTATCACCACACCTGGCACGGATCCCACGGAGTGGAAGTGCCATAAAGGTCACATTAAGAAGGAGCCATTGCAGCCTGACTCTCAGTTCGCCAGTCAGCCACTTCACACAAAACACACATTGGGCTGACCACGCGGTCCGAGTTATCCCGTCAGTTGGCAGCCTTCCAAGCCATGGCTCTTAGCGCACTGTGATAGTTTCAAGCGCGTCAGATTGTTTATAGTGAGGAAAATACGCTGAGCTCTGACCTCACACTCTTCCCCACCCCCACAGTCAGACTACTGTCCGAGCCGGTCAGTTGCCTGATGTGGGAGTGGGCGCATTGGCTGACGGATCGGCGTACCCGTCTTCGCGCGCCACAGCACGACCTGGCCCCCATAACGCACACACCAGGATTCAAAAACTCAGGGGATATGGAGCAGCCATCGCCGTCTGACTCCCAGTCCACTGGTCAGCCACTCGACACACACAGCACATACACTGAGCCGACGGCGTGGTCTGGTGGAAGCGTTAGATTGGCAGACTTCCCAGCCACGGTTTCTAGGAAACCGTGATATACTCTGGTAAATGGTGATTGTGAGGGTGTTGTCGATGTTTTGGTGTAGGTAGTGTGCGCTAATGTGGCCTAGCCTCTGGTGGTTTACCGGAGGTTGTCGTGGAGGCACATGTGTCCTAATAGGCCCATGCGGTGTGTAAATGTGCGGAGCCGTGAGGGCAGTGAAGGCGGGCGCGTCGACTGTATGTCGGAGCCCCAGGCACTCGGGAGGTGCCGAGTCTGGGGGGGACTCTTCTGTTGGTACTGGTAGTGGAGCTCATGGGAGGACTATGGGAAGTGTTGATTAGTGAAGTGAATATACGATCGCAATGAGGACAGGTTAGTACCGAGTCGCCATCGCTGGTACTGGGGGCAGTGGTGGTGGTGGAGGTGGCAGGTGGCAGGTAGTCAGAGGTGACACTGCGGTAGCCGTCGCCGCCGCGGCTACCTTGAGGGCAGTCACGAGCCATATGACCATCCTCACCGCAGTTGTAACATCCACGTCCGCCTCCACCATCACCGCCGCCACCTCCATTGGACTGGTTTCGGGGAGCAGTGCAGTCTCGGGAAATGTGGCCCATCTCTCCGCAGTTGTAGCATTCACCACGGAAGCCGCCGCCGCCGCCGCCACCACCACCGCCAAAGCCACCGCCTCCATAACCACCATAGCCACCACTGCCGCCATAACCACCACGACCTCGACCGCGGCCACCACCACCACGACTTGAGAAACCACAACCGTGATCAGAACTGTCGGGACATTCGCGGGCGAAGTGCCCAGGACGACCACACTTGTAGCAAGAATTGTCACGATCACTCATGTTGAACAGGGACACCAACGGCAGGACAAGCAACACTGGAAGAGTTTGGTTTTGGTCCACACAGTGCCGCCGTCACCGCGATTACCGTGGCCGCGACAGAGGGAGACCGAAACAGGAATGCTAGACCCTTCGCCAAGGAAGAGAACGTCGGGCAACTCGACGGGCCAGGTTGAGGGCGAGGAGAGCGGCCGAATCTGACCGGTTCTGAGTTCGTGTATGTTATTGGGTTGCCCAAATTTGTGCAAGCCAAGGCGCGATGCATCAGTGGATGCAGGAGCCGAAAGCCATGACTGCAGCAGCTGCTCGACATTTTCCCGCTTATCTTGGAGCAACCTAGGCGACACACGACTCAGCGGCGCTATGCGCTGATCCTTTTTCAGTTGGAACTGCATGAACGGACCATCCTTGGCGGGGGAAGATCCACTTGTGCCATTACCAACATCCTCTTTTTCATCCTGCCGAACGAGAAAGCCCATCATGATGGCACGCTGTTTCTCAGCCTTGCGCCGTTTTTCGTCTTCCTCCTTCAGTCGCTCTAACTCCTTGGAATGACGCTCTGCATCTTTCTTGCGCTTCTCCTCCTCCCACTTCAAACGCTCCTCTTCCTTCTTTTGCCTTTCATCTTCCCGTTCCTTCTCCTTTTGTTTGCGAGCCTCTTCGCGCTGCAGACGACGTGTCTCCTTCTCACGTTCTCCTTCGTCACCGTGATCGGCACTGGGGGTAGAGGAGGGTCGATGATGTCAGTGATCGTGGGCGGTGGAGCATCGATGACGTTGTTATCAGTGGTTGTGGTGGTCGTTGTCATGGGGTCTGAGGTAGGTGTGGTAGAAGTTGATTATGTGGGATTGTTGTTGCATTGAGTTCGAAGACGTTCGGAAAATCCGATTCGCACGAGGAATGTGCAATGACAGAGTGAGCACGTTGGCAGGGTTTGGACATTGGCGGTGTTGATCCATGGTGCTGGTGACTTTCGGGCCGCCCTATTGGTCTTAGCAGCGGCGATTCGTTTGACCTCATAGATTGCTGCTCAAGTCTGCATGGATCATCTCCATGTCGGTCAATCCTGGGTGACGTCCTCTCGTTTGGGTAGTCGCTCATCATCCATTCTCAACAAGTAACCGCTCCATCGCAGTTGCACTTGCCTCAGCATGGCGTAGATGCTGAGGATTCCGGTCCGCTCCAGGACTTCCGTCTCCGGAATCCTGTCTTGCCATCTCAGCTTCAGTATTCTGCGGAGGCAGCTAAGATGGAAGTGATTCAGCTACCTGGCTTGGTTCGAGTAGACGATCCAGCTGTCCGCTTCGTAAAGGAGTGTGGTCAAGACGACGGCCTTGTACATCTTCAATTTGGTGTTCAGGTGAATACCGTGGCGATTCCACATGGAGGCCTGCAGCCGGCCGAAGATCTGACTAGCTTTGGAGACCTGTTGAGTAACCTCGTCGTCACTTCTTGTGTTTCGTGACAGCGTGCTCTCCAGATATGCAATGGTTTCCTTATTTGAGCTGAACCCTGTTGATATTGATTAAGGGACCATTTTATTGCACGCTGTGTTGCAGTTCGTGTATGACAATCGTTTTGGCTGTATTAATTTTCAATGCAAAATAAGCACAGCCTGCAGCGAAGAGGTCCATGCTCCTTTGCGTGTCCTCTTCCGTATCGGTGTTAAGGGCACAGTCGTCTGCGAAGCGCAAATCATGAACTGTAGTCATAGACGCACGCGTTGGGGTCTGCAAACGCCGACTGTTGAGAAGGTACGTGTCAGTTCTCCAGGCGATGCGGATCCCAGGGTGCTCATTAAGTTAGGCGTCCACCAACATACCAGAGAACATGAGACTGAAAGGGGTGGGGTCCAATACGCAACCCCACTTCGCATCCTAGGTCACTGCGAATGCTTTGGATACCGTCCCGGTGTTAGTGACGCGCGCCATCATCCAGTCGTGAAACTGACGCACCACGTGCGTGAACTGCTCAGGACAGCCGTGTCAGAGGCATTTGCCAGATCCACAAATGTAATGTAGAGATGGGTTCGCATCTCCTGGCACTTCTCTTGTAGCTAGTGGGTGGCGAAGATCATTTCGGCTGTTCCACGGTGTCTTCGGAAGCAACATTGTCTTTCCGGGAACAGTCCCTGCCCTACGTGACCGTTCACACGATTGAGAAAGATACGGGCGAAGATCTTCCCGGTGATTTTGACAATGAGATAGTCACGTCATTTAAATCCTGAGAAAATTTTCCTTGGCACCACATCTCCTAAATAGTTCTGCAAGTGCACGCCATACTTGTAGGCTTCCGGTGGGATTGCGTCGGATCCCGGTGCTTTACCGCTGGAACTCTGCTGCGCGGCTCGGACGGTTTCTGGTAGGGAAGGCGGCAGATCCAGGTCATTGATAATGTCCACTTGAGGGAGTCGGTAAATGGCAGCATCGGAGATGGCTGATGAGCAATTAATGACACTTTTTATGTGCTTGGCTCAGCGCTTCAGAATTTGGGATTTCTGCGTCAGCAGTGTTATGCCGCTAGAGTTGAGCAGCGGTGCGTTTCCCTCGATGCAGGTGCCGTAGATAGCTTTGATGGCTTTGAAGAAGTTTCATTTCGTTTTGGTCCCTATACACCTTGATTTCCTTCGCCTTGCTGACAATCCAGGCTTCCTACTTCTTTCGCAGCCGTGGCTATGCAAGGTGGTGGCTTCTGAAGACGGCTGCTTTGGTGGCTTCAGTCCGAAGGTCCATGTAGGCTTTGTGTGGTTGATTCTTCTCCGCGAGTAGATTGCTGATTTCGGCGTCATTGTCGTCAAACCACTCCTGGTGTTGACGGCGTGCGCGTCCGAGGACTTCGAGGGAGATGGACTAGATGACATTTCGCAGTTGACATATTCACGTCTCCACGGTGGCGTTTTTCATCTGGAGCATGCAGGTCCTCCAGTTTCTCGGGTTCCTGGGTTACTTGGTTGCTGAAATAAAAATAGTGAGCAGGCAATTTTAATAAAAGATTATTTTAATTAACTGGTGGTTGCTTAACTTGGGGCCTTCGTTGGCGTTGAAATCGGAGTCTCATCTTGGAGATGACGAGGCAGTGATCCGTTCAACCACCGGCATCGCGGATCGCCTTGGTTACCAGCACGTCCTGCTGCTCTCGCCTCCGTATGATAACAAAGTTCAGCAGCTGCCGTGACCAAGAGTACATCCAAATAGCCTTTTTCAGCTTCAGAAGGCGGAAGAAGGTGTTGGTCAGCAGGAGACGCTGTTCAGTACAGGTTTGGAGAAAAAGGAGGCCATTATCGTTATAGTCCCCGAGACTGTGGGGACCTATCACTCCCTGTCAGACGGCGTGGTCTGTCCCGATGTGGGCGTTGAAGTTACCAAGGCCAATTAATGGGTCCACCTTCGGCACATCCGCCAGGAGGGCTTGCAGTTCCTCGTGGAATTTTTCCTTCGCCGCATCAGATCTCGTCATTGGGGCAGCGTAGGCGCTGATGGTGGTGGCGATCTTGCCTCCCCGAAGAGGCAGGTGGAGGCTCATCAGGCGATCATTGATACACTGCGGCAGACAAGGCAGACGTCCCACGATGTCGTTCCGGATGGCAAAGGCCACACCAGCGTCGCATCGCTCTGCATTTGACCGGTCGCTCCAGAAGAAGGTGTAGCCGGCACCCACCTCCTCCAGTTGACCCTGTTCAGAGAATCGGGTCTCGCTGAGAGCAGCAATGTCCACCTTGTAGCGTGTCAATTCCCAAGTGACTAGCGCAGTCCTCCGTTCCGGCCGGTTGCTCATCGGATTGTCTAAAAGGAAACGAACATTCCAGGCTGCTAGTGTGAATGGACTCACCCGAGCATCCGGAGGGTATGGCGCGGGGGATGGGGACGGGGTATTGTTGTTTTTTTGAGGTTTAGGACCGCATATTTTGCAGTCTGCGAGCCGTGGCCAGCCGTGGCCAGCCGTGGCCAGCCGTGGCCAGCCGTGGCCAGCCGCAGAAGACGCCAGACCCAGCATATGTTCAAGGCACCTTTTCAAGCCCCTTCCTCCGCGAGGAGTCAAGCAATGCTATCCGTAACTAGGGCTGCTCAAACATCCCAGACGGCTGACGAACTCTACAATGGGTCACGGTTTTGCTTTAGTGGGAGAGCGATCCGAGTTAGCCTGGGTCGCCTACGAGGTTGCTGTCACCCCCCACCGAAGCACTTTTTGAGAGAAGGGCAGGTTGGAAGTTCGGGAGTCAGACATACCGGGTTTGGAGGCACACACAACACCGGAGACCAGAGTTATGCATTACCTTGTTCAATGACCTACTGCAATCAGTAATCGGTAGCATATTTAGCCTTTAGTCGGATGACTTGGTTCTATTTTTTCATACTCGATTCCGGAAGCCAGCTCAACTCCGTTTACCTGATTGTCTAATAAATACTTTCGACAAAGTAACCTTTAGTTACTATCATCATGATGGTGTTGCATGGTGATTCGTGTTTTACACGCTCCGTTCTTGAAATACCACTGCATTTCGAAGATTTGACCGTCCTTAAAAAAATAAATATGACTCCAAAGTTAAGACCAGACTCAAAAGCATATATTTTCGTAGTGATTTTGTCACAATATTGAACAATATCCTCGAGAAATGCGGAATAGACACCGGGGTTACCTCATATAGGCTGTTGAACAGTATCATTGGGTGAAACGCGGGCTGTAATAGCTAATTAATTTTTTTTGAGGTTTTGAAGTATTTGTGCAAACTTTTCGTTGGTGCCTGACATATCACCATCAGGTTTCTGGTTTCAGGCGCTTGCAATTCTCCATGATATTATTGATGTTACCCGAAATGATAAAGACACACATGCTATCTTTATGTATGTCTTCCCATTCGACTCCTTTGCGATCGTTAACTGAAAAATAACTATATTAAAACATTAGAAGAAGTGACCAGCGTCCCCAATCGTTAGTGCCACGGAAATCGCACTAAAAGCTGCAATTGATAGTGTCCGAGTGCCAACTGACGGTGCGGTTTCACTAGAAATCCCCACTGGAAGTCGCTGTCACCCAGCTGGAATATTAGCTCGACTATGTCGAAATTTAACGGGTCTGCTGCGTTGCGGCAATTGCAGGAGACGGGATGGCCTGGAGTTTACGCCAGTCGGGAGGCTAAAAGGTCAGCCAAAGACAGTCTTGTCGCCAATTCACGACCGTCACAACAAGAACGAGACGGCCAACGACAATTTTTAAACGGGGCGTGCCGTGGGATTCGCTCCTTATCTGGAACCGCCACTGTGCTCGACATCTACTGTGGGACACGCAATCGAGAAGGATATACGTAGGGCGTGCTTCACGTGCAGATTGCAGATAGGCAGACAGACAGACACACGCACACACGCACGACAGTTCGACCGTCGTAGTCCGACGATGTCCACCGTATGCTCCATGGGAAATTGGAGCAGGGACGGTGACTTGCGCGTGATTTAGTTTAAAGTGATAGTAGACTTGCGCTGCATCTACCGCACTCTCTCCTCCTCCCCCACCTGAACGCGGTGTCAAGACAGAGTCAAGAAGACCGGAGGCGGGAGAGGACGCATGTGGCTGGCGCGGCCGGGCCCCTTAGCCCTAGCCGCCCCTAGGCGTGCCACCACACCTCCCATGTTCGGCATTTGTTATGGGAGCGCAACCCGAATAACGCATGCCGTGCCCTGATGTGGCCCCCGTGTTGATCCAACGCATCAACCACGTGGCCCGTTTAGGGGGCAACACACACACACAGACAGACGCACACACAGACAGACACACACACAGACAGACACACATCTCCTGATGAACCTGCTTGCTAGTTGTCAGCAGTTCTGAGGATATTTAAGGATATCTCCAAGTGACAGAAAATATAGAGATTTAAAATGGAAGAAAAGTGTAGGTTATTAAACAGTGTGGTGGTTGATTCTTCAAAAGCCTAAACAAGTAATTTCCGATCCTACGGCCGGTATCGTACTCCTTTATAATTTAGCATTTGACTTCATGACATGCTTTTCCGGTTTATCTACTAAGCCATTTAAAAAAGATGAGATTGGCTAATTGCTCGAGAGTCAAAACACATTTTCTGCGAACTTTCTAAACCTGTTTGCTTGACTTCGATGTCTGAGAAAGTACATAATGTACGAGTATTGGATAAAAGTTGGCAGAAGAACACGATACTTTCGAGGACAGAATATTATGAACTCTGTTCTTTGTGTGTGTGTTCTCTGCGGTCTTTGTCCAAATCTACTTTTTCCCAACTCAACAAATTTGAGTAATTATATTTCTTTGCATTTAAACAGTGTATAAACGCATTTTTATTGAGATGACTCAGATTATATATTGTCAAATCGTAAGAAAGCAGCATTTTGAAGGAAGTAAGCTCTTGTGAAATGTCATCCAACTGTTTACATAAATTTTGGAGGCTGGTTTACCAGGCTGGCGTCAGACGTGCAGCAGTTAAAATGCTAAAAAGGCCTGAAAAATTGATATGGCTTTTGTCAGTCCGTTTTGAATATTTTTCGCCGTGTCAGCTTCTCTTTGAGACTGCCTTAGGTTCACAAGCCTTCAGTAGCACTGCGACAGCTAGTATCGTTAATCAGTGTATCCAGTTACAATATTTCTAAGTGACTACTCCAAAAATCTCCATCAATTAAGTGAGGGTAGAGGACCTTAAGTCGAAGATCCTTTAGAGATTCCGAACAAAGTACGAGAATGTATAGTTACATACCAGGAGATTTGGTAGGACCCTGCGGACGATAAATTAATTGAAGCAATTTCTCTCGATAGTTCGACCGTCGATTTCGACGATGTCCACCGTATGCTCCACGGAAGGTTGGTGAAGGAATGGTGACTTGCGCGTGAATTAGTTTTAAGTGGTAGTAGCCTTGCGCTGCAGCTACTGCACTCTCTCCTCCTGCCCCACCTGAGCCAGGTGTCATGAAAGTCAAGAAAACAGGAGATGGGAGTGGGTGCAGGTGGCTGGCGCGGCCGAAGCCGCCCCTGGGTGTACCACTACACCTGACTCGGATCCCACGGGGTGGGAGTGCCATAAAGACCACATTAAGAAGGAGCCATTGCAGCCTGACTCTCAGTCCGCCAGTCAGCCACTCCACACAAAACAAACATTGGGCTGACCACGCGGTCCGAGTTATCCCGTCAGTTGGCAACCTTCCAAAGCCACGGCTTTTAGCGCACCGTGATAGTTTCAAGCGCGTCAGCTTGTTTATAGTGAGGGAAATGCGCTGAGTTGTTGACCTCACTCTCTCCCCAACCCCCACAATCAGACCACCATCCGAGCCAGTCAGTTGTCTGAGGTGGGATTGGGCGCATTGTCTGACGGTTCGGCGTACCCGTCTACGCGCACCCCAGCACGACCTAGCCCCCGTAAAGCACACACCAGGACTTACTTACTCATGGGATATGGATTAGCCATCACCGTCTGAGTCCCAGTCCACTGGTCAGCCACTCGACACACACAGCACATACACTGGGCCGACGGCTTGGTCTGGTGTAAGCGTCAGATTGGCAGCCTTCCAAGTCACGTTTTCTAGGAAACCGTGATTTTATCAGGTACATTTTGATGATTGTGAGGGTATTGTCTATGTATTAGTGTAGGTGGTGTGCGCTGATTTGGCTTAGCCTCCGGTGGTTTACCGCAGGTTGTCATGGAGGTGCATGGGTCCTAATAGGCCCATGCGGTGTGTAAATATGTGGAAGCAGGGAGGGCAGTGAAGGCGGGCGCGACGACTATATGTCGCAGCCCCAGGTACTGGTTCAACAGCCTCCGTGCGATTGATTTGCAGGTGACCGACTAGGCCGATGCGTACGTTGAAGTTGCGGGCGTATTGTGGGTAAGAGAAATCGGTAGAGGCTGGGGGGATATCATTCATGGTAGTGGGGGTGACAGTGGCAGTAAGAATAGCAGGAGCGGAGGGTGTGCATGATGTACCGGTGTTGTCAGCATTGCGGTGAATTCCGCTGTCGTGGATGCGCATGTGACCGAATAGATCCATGCGATGAGTGAATGCGCGAGGACAGTGAGGACAATGGAGGTGACGATCTCTGCTGTGCGTTGGTGCTCCAGACACGGGTTCACCAGTCTCTGTACGATGGATTGGCAAATGACCAACCATGTCGATGCGTGTTTTGAATGTGCGGTCGCATTGAGGACAGTTTAGGAGAGAGTCCCCATCGCTGACTGTGGTGGTGGTGGTGGTAGCGAAGGCGAAGGCGGGGGTGGTTGCGGTGGTGGGGGTAACAGGCGACGAGTAGAGGGATGTGGTCTCTATGATGTTGGGAGAAATGAAATTGATGCCAGGAGTGAGGGTGGGGGAGTCTGAAGAAGGGTTGGCAGAATTCGACGTAGAAGTTGGAATTGTCGGATTGTTGGTGCATTGCGTCCGAAGATGTTCAACCAGGTCGATTCGCGCGCGGAAGATGCGTTGACAGCGCGGGCATGTTGGCAGGGCCTGGGCATCAACGATATTAGTCCGGGGCACTGGTGAATTTTGTGCCGCTGTTTTGGCCTTGGCGACGGCGATCTGGTTGGCCTCATAGATTGCTGAACCAGTCTTCACGGATCTTCTCCCTGCCAACAATCCTGGGCGAGGTCCTCCCAGGTCACCCTGTTGAGTTGCAGCTGCTTCAGCGATTTCTTCAAAGTGTCCTTGTAGCGTCGTTTTTGACTTCCATGTCGGCGAGCACCCGTAGTGACATCTCCGTAGAAAAGTCGTTTGGGTAGTCGCTCGTCGTCCATTCTTACCAGGTGGCCGCTCCATCGCAGTTGCACTTGCCTCAGCATGGCGTGGATGCTGAGAATTCCGGTCCGCCCCAGGACTTCCATGTCCGGGATCCTGTCTTGCCATCTCAGCTTCAGTATTCTGCAAAGGCAGCTGAGATGAAAGAAATTCAGCTTCCTGGCTTGGTTCGAGTAGACGGTCCAGATCTCCGCTCCGTAATGGAGTGTCGTTAAGACGGCGGCCTTGTACATCTTCAGTTTGGTGTTCAGGTGAATACCGTGGCGATTCCACACGGAGGCCTGCAGCCGGCCGAAGGCCTGACTATCTTTGGAGATCCGTTGGGCAACCTCGTCATTGATTCTCGTGTTGCGTGACAGCGTGCTTCCTAGGTAAGTGAAGGTTTCCACGTTTTTGAGTTGAGCACCGTTGTCATTGATTCGAGGAGCATTGTTTTCCGCGCTGGGTGGCGGCTGGTGCATGACAACCGTTTTGGCTGTACTGATTGTTAATCCAAAATCGGCGCACCCTTCGGCGAAGAGGTCCATGCTCCTTTGCATGTCCTCCTCCGTCACGGTGTCATGGGCTGTAATCGTATACGCACGCGTTGGGGCTTTGAAAACGTTTTTCATTTCATTGCGGTCCGCATACCCCTGGATTTCCTCAGCCTTTCGGATCATCCAGGCATCCTGCATCACCCGCAGCCATTGCTGTCCAAGGCGCCGGCATCTGAAGAAGGCTGCTTTGGTGGCGTCAGTCCGAAGGTCCATTTAGGCTTTGTGTAGTCCATTCTTCTCCGCGAGTAAGTTGCTGATGTCGGCGTCATTGTCGTCAATCTCAGTCCTGGTGTCGACGCTGGCGTTATATAGGC